>OZ010576.1:66976288-67167845 GCA_963932145.1 Acanthosepion lycidas
TTTGTAACTTATCCTATTTACATACAAGTCAAATTAAATAGAACTGTGTTTTTACTTTGTTGTATCTTTATGCAAATAATTCTTCCTTGATTAATTATTTACAAAATATCAAACTCAAGAGATAATTTTTATTTTACTTACTTTGGTCTTTGGTAAGTTGTCACTCTTAGTTTCTGTAACTTTGAAACAATCATGTGTTCCTCAGAATTGTGTTCATAAAACAAAACAAAAATCAGGCAAAGAACTGCTACTTGGTAAAGCTACTAGTTAAATCTTTGTTTAGCTTGAACTTTTTGCTCTCTACAATCATAGTTGAATTTGTTTTGTGACTCATTGACAATTTTTATTGATTAGCATTTGATGAAAATATTAGCTTTATAACAATTTAGTAAACATAGCTTAAATGTGACATAAGGTTGAAAAAATGGAGCACTCAATGAGGATTGAACTCACTACTCAGTCATAATTAACTTAGTGAAACAAGCTTGCTAACCATTACATCATGTTGGAATACCCCAAATATTAGCATTATAATTTTTTTTCCAATTCAGAAAATTGAATAATTATATTTGAATATTCACTTATTCTTAAAAAATGTTTACCTGATTATTTTGAAAGTAAACCTTGTTAAATTTATTAGTACTTATTTTCCATTCTGATATAGCTTTATTTCTTTATAGTACATTATTTTTTTCTAATTCATTTTAGTAATTTCGCTATTTTAACAACTGATTTAGGATATTTAAACTACTTGCTAGTAATCAGTAGAACTGAAGAAAAAAAAACTAGTCCTTATGTTAGTGCATACACATGTCTGTATATAGCTTACTGATACAGTATAAAAAAATTACTAAATGCCTTTGCTTAAGTAATTTTTAAATGAAATAATTATAATTCCAATTAATATGTGCTTAATATCTCTGATATATATTTTCATTCTGCTGTCTCTTCATGAAATATGAGTTACTAGTGAAAAGTTAGGGAATTCTAATACTGCATGAATATCATGAATTTTTCTTCTATCTTTTGTAAGATTACTATTCTTACTTTGAAGAAGATGGTAGAAACTAAGTCTTAGGGTTAATGATTTTTTGTGTACAATTTCCTCATACTTTCACATGGTACCTTTGTACAATATATATTATGATACTATTCTATCTCAATTTGTTAGCAAGATTTTTATTTTGTTGATTTCACCCACTTCCCATCTTCTACATAAATAAAGCACAGCGTACGTGTGTCTGTACATCTGTTTTTTGATCTTAGCGAATCATAAACAACCTAAAGTAAAAGGTAGTAACTACTGTAGTTACATGTAATTAAAAATTAAATAAATAATTCATTTAAAGTTAAATTTAAATATTAGAGTGAAAGGTTTAAAAAAAAAATTCTTCATTAATTAGGTTTAACTTTAATTTCACTTTTTGTTACAATTGCAATTTATATCATCTAATTGAACCATAATTAAAACTTAAGCAGGGGTACCAATACTTTGCTTATGTTTCTCCTCCTAGAACACATACTGTGATGTATTCAAAATATTACATAGTTTGAGTTCCCTTATATCTTTTAAGAGTGACTTTATGTAAAAGGATCATAAAGAATGGTGATTTTAAAAGAAAATAAAAATTGCATGAAAATAAATGTAAACAAACTACAAAGATTGGTTGCATATTCAAAGAAAGATTATGCCAAATTAAGGTATCGAATAAAGATAAAATAATTTTATAATTTCTAAATTCTTTTAACTTTTATGTACATAGGTAAAAAGCTGAAGGTCCAAAAGCCCTCTTAGGAGCTAGCCTAAAGTTTGCCCGAAGGGTAGTTTCTAGGCTAGTTAAAACTAAAAGGACGGCAAAGAAGTTTGACACATTAAAAGAAAGGAATGAAAGATATTGTTGACTGTTTTTTACAACTTTTTTTTTTCAGTACTGGTTATGATGTCAAAGTTTAAAAAATGTGTTACTTATTTTAATTTTTACAAATTATGTTGCTTTTTAATTTCTAGAATTTATGCTTTTTTTGCTGACCGAATTTTATTTTTAATTGTTAATTTTCTTGTTTTGGAGGGTAATGAATTATTAAAAAATAATTATTTGATAAACTCAAGAGTGTAAAAAAATTTAACTTATCTATAAAATATAAGCTTTAAATATTTATTTTTGCAAATTCCAATGTTGGTTTAAGTGTAAATGGATTTTTTAAAGCATGCTCTTCATTAATGTAGGTGTCTGTAATATATATATGTGTGTGTGTGACCTAAAGTGTTAATTTTGTGTTTGTCATTGATATTAGGAGTTTTTTTGTTGTAAGGCCTCATTATAAAGAAAATTTGCTTTTGTTTGTATTACGTGTGCATATTTTTAACTGTTAAAATATTTGATTCCAACATTGAAGATGGAAGAAGAGTGACATTTTTTTTACATATACCGTTTTTATTTTAAGAAAGGTAACAATGTAATTAAAATGTTAAAAAAGAGCAGTTTATGAAAAGGTATTGTAACTGATTGAATATATCAGAAGTGGTCTGAAATTTATACTGGAGATATTTCACTGAACAATGTTCCCAGGCTAGTCATAAAAGTCAAAACATTACTTGACAATAATCAGTATTGCTTAAATATTCTCACCTTGACAAAGAAGGGATTAGAAGGATAATTCTGATGTTTTATCATTTGGTCTGACTTTAGGAAGAATCAAAGAATTTGTTAACAATCTCTTGTACATAATATGAGAGTTGGTCATCATAGTCCAAATAAAGTGAAGTAGTGAAATTTATTTGCACCAGTTTGGTTATATTAGTTACTCTGATGCATAACTTGTATACAAGTTAAAAGAAAAAAAAATTTGCTCAAACCATTGGATAGTTTTTCCATGTATAAATTCAGTGCAATGAATTTATTATTTAAGCAAATTATGACAGATGATAAAAAGTGGATATTTTATTACAACGTACAATGCAAGTGATTGTGAAGCAAGTAAAAATAACTGCATCAAAGGCTAGGATATTGTGTATTCATATAAGCTTCTTCCAGAGAACCAAACAATTTTGATAGTTGCTACATCCAATTTGATCAATTGAAGTCAGCAATCTACTTCTGGAATTATTTAATCAAAAGAAGGATGTAATATTCCATCAAGATAATGCTAGACTGCTTTTTTTTTCTTTTCTTTTTTTTTTTTCTTTGATCAAGCAAAAATATAGCATATCGAAAAGTTTTAATGCAATTGCTGTATTCAACAGCTATTGTTTCTTGTCATATATTCTCATAATGAAAGAATTTAAATTTCCTGAAATACTGAAAAAGGCATGTAAAACAGTTCTTTGCTGGACAAGAAAAAAAAGTTCTAGATCAGTGGAATTATGAATTTGTCTAAAAGATGGCAGAATATAATAGAACAAAACAGTAATACATGTTATTATGCAGTTTAGCATAATCATCAACGGTTGTTACACACACACAACATCTCAACTGCTGTACCTGCTAGTCATCTTCAGGTATCTGTCATACTCAGTAATCTTTGAACCTGTTTATTCAATCTATAGGGGTTGATTGCTCTCATTCTACTTTATGCTTAGGGAATAATTTGCATTAGTTAATTCTTATTAGCATATTTCTCCTTGTGCCTCATGTCTGTTTATCCAACTGAACCAGACTATTTGACTATTCCATATTAGACTGGCAGTTTTGAATTTGATCTCTAGGTTAGACAGTGTGGAAACGTCTCATAGTCTAGTTCAGTGGAGAAGTGAATCAAAGGCAAACCCAGTAGGTTATCTTGGACAATCCAACAGTGTCATTTCGGTGTCTTAAACATAATGTCTGTACTTAGTTGGTAGAATTGTATGAATGTTCGTTCTTTCTTAATTAAAGTTTCCCAGATAGTGGTCATTTCTTTGATAGGCTTTGACTCTGTAAACCTAACATATGCACTGATTCTTTCAACTGTCTTATTCTCCAGTCTGCTCTCTGTCTATAACAGTTAAAATTTTGTATATCTTAAATGTCTGCAACAGCTAAACTATGACAATCAAGTATACATGTCTGAATGAAAAGACATATAATAATGATAATTCCTTATTTAAAATAATTCTGATATTAAATATGTTATCCAGTAAAGTTAATATGAAAAAATAAAGAATGTCTTTCATTTCTATTTTCACTAATAAGTTGAATAAACTTATGCTGCCCATGTATGCATTAGTGTTTAATCTGCATATATTCTTATGGGAATGTTTGTGTCAGATCTAAATTTTAGATCTATATTTTAAGAATAAAATATTTTCTAGCATGTATGTGTAATGTAGAGTGACATATCAAAATTGAAATATGTTTTCAAATGCAACCCTTCATTTAATTAGATATGAATATTTTATAATAAAAAAAATGCTTAAATTGCAATTATTCGATTTCTAAGTATAATATTAATAATATAAATATTAATATTTTTGTACTTTATTATGTAAAATTTCTCAGATCTGTTATTTTATCTTTATCTATAAAACACAAAATATTTGTGTGTGTATGCTATTTATGCACATCAACATTTCTCAACCAATTTTGATGAAATTGTACACACATGTTGCAAATTCTGAGGTAGGTCAAGACTAACTTTTCAATCTCCAGGCCCTCTGGGTTTGGCAGAAAAATTGATAAAACTGAAGGTGGGTACAACTTTTTGCAAAAATCAAGGCAAAATTACACATGAATAAAATTTTTACTGGATAAGCTGATGTTCTTTGCATTTAATGCAAGACGTAGCTCATGTTACGAGGTTTATGTAGAGTGCTTGATAGTTTTCATACGACATTGGCTTCACACAAAAAATTGCAAAATCTATGAAAAAATCAGGTTTTTCATACGACTTAAAATAAAAACTTGAATAACTTCCTCATTTTTCATCCAATTTTCTTCAAACATGTCAGAAAAACTTTGCCATCATGCAAGAAATAAGATAGTGTAGTTTTAGTCCAACTCACTTCCCCATATATAACAAAAAAAACAAAACGTGAAAAACTGTTCAAAAATCCTATTTTTCAGCCATAACTCCCTGGTTTTTCATCCAATCTCTCCAAATTTGCCATATAAATTATTTATGACATACAAATTGAAAAAATTTAATCCTGACCACACAAGGTTTTATCAATAGACTTCCTTTATTAAGAACATTCAAACAATTGCAATAAAAAAAATGTGTTGGGTGGGGAGTAGATTAGTATACCAACAAATGATACATGCAAGTGGGGATGCAGGCAGACATTTCTAGATGGGTGGGGGGGTGATATACAGGTGATGCAGTTATACAATTGCAGCCATGTACACCGCCACAATGGCAGGTACCTTGGCTAGTTTTGTATGATGTTCAAGCAGGCTTAACTGAAAATAGAAAGTAAATCTTATGTGAAGGTTTTCTGAACATTTTTCTTTGTCATGTTTGTGAATTCAGATAAAATAAGTGAGATACATAATCCTCAGAATCATACTTAACCACTGTTCAAAAATTAAGCAAATATGAACTCTGAAAAAGTGATAATTTTGACAACTTCAAGCTTCTATCAAGCATTTTACTTGCCTAGTGCTTTCTCTCTAATTTCAGTGTTATTTGATTCTTGTTCAATTCTCCTTAGAATGGACCAACACTATCACCTTTCTTCAAAATCCAAAACTTCATTTACTCTTTGAATATAAGAGTTTGAGAATATAATTGCACAGTTATTGTCAATTATATTTTTTATTAAATGTAAAACCTGTGTAAAATTATGATACTGTTTATTTATATCTTTGTATATATGCAATTTTTTTTAAAATACTAAATTTCACCCAGCACAAGACACAAGAGCCACTGAAAGTAGAAGATTACTAAATGAGTTTGTTCTATGGACATGGAAGGGTGAGTAATTGCAGATTATGAGAATACATCTTAGACTTGAGTTTAAGATGGTAGTGTTTGGGAAGCATCCATAAAGTAGAATCTTTTGGGAAGAAGCTGTCTGAATTGAACTTCCTTCTTATCAATAGAATACAAAAGGAATGAGGATGGGTTGCCACTTTGTATATAACATGGCAGGTCTTACCTGTAAATGTGTAAGTGGAACTAGGGAATGTAGCATGTCAGAAGATTTTCCCAAAAAAAAAGTAAAAAGAGGCTTGCAATATTCTATTTGTTGGAGAGAGGTTGTAGGTTGGAAAAGAATTCATTGCCTACAAGGTTACACAAATGCTTTTGAGAATTTGGCACCTCCATCCCAGATATGGTAGGTGGAATCAGGTACTGTGTGGAGTGATATCAGAAACCAACCATTTTTTCAGCATTTTTGGTGATGGATCAGATATATAAGATATATTGAGAGTGCAACCATTCATTGTGACTGATGTGAATTTAAGCTTAGCTCAATGAAAAGTTACTAGCTTGTTTTTTTTTATATATTAAAAGTTGCAAGTCAGTTTTCCTCCATTGGGCTGTTAGGTCCGATGAAAGATCATCTACCAGGCTCTGTTTATCTTGATTTTTGGAGGTGCACCAATAAACTGGTATCATCTGCTTAGATATTTACTAACAACCTGAGAATGTTCTTATGCAGATGGTTAATATAAAACAGAGAAGAGTAAGTAGTGGGCCTTGGGAGATGGCTTTTTAAGAGCTTTAGAAGTCTGGCCATTGACAACCTTCATGGACCTACCTGATAGAAAGGACTTGATTGTAAAGACTCTTGTAAAGAGATTCCTATGCTGGAGCATTTGTGTTGCAAGCCCATATGCCACACCTTATTAGGTGGATTTGATATATCTAAGGTGAACACTCTTATGATAAATTTATTATCAAGTGTTTCACTGATTCTGTGGGTTATGACAGGATGCTAGCAGTGGACCTAGAAGAGTGAAATTTGTACTACTTGTCACTCAGAAGGTGGTTTCTGTTGAGATGATCAACAACCTTCTTGTTGATTATAGTCTAGGGGGTTTGCTGATGACACTAAACTGGCTGATAGGTCAATATTGAGATGGAGACAAGCATTCCCCATGTTTTTGAAGACTGAGCAGGTAGCTGACATCTCCCATAGATGTGAGAAACACTTCTCCTTCAGGCTACAACTAAACAACTTTGCCAAGATTAGAGATAACTCTAGTTTGCGGTTCTTAAGAACAACCACCAGCGATTTTATCTGAACCATTTTCCTTGTGAAGTTAAGGTTTTTGATGAGTGTAGAAAATTCCCATGCTGTGTGAGAGATATCATAAACTTTGTGTTCCATGACAGGTAGGGAGTTGGATAGAGAATGGCTCCTGTCATCTAATGTGAAATTCAATTCAAATAGCATAGCTATATATGACCAGGAGGAGATGATCTAAGGACCATTTAAGATAGTTGGCACTGACAGTTCACCTATATTGGGAATCTTGTTAGAGTTCTTGTGGGGGATCCAAGTTTTTTGTTTATAACTTTGGCTTGGACTGGCCGACTTGCATAGTTGTTCTTTGCATTACCCAGAGCTCTGGCAGTAGGCAGTTCTGAATGTGGCCAGGCTTCTACTGCACCAATCCAGAGATGAGAGTATGTGCATATGTGAACATATATTTCAGAATTTTTTGTTTTCAATCTTATTAACTCAGAATGAGAAAGAATTGTACTTAAATGAATTGCTAGTGGATTAATGTATCAACCATTATGTGAAATTATTATTTTCCTTTGAGAATAGAACACTGATTACTTCTTCTTGGTTAAACTTTTCAACCCCCTAATGTTAACTTTTATTACATTAGAATAATGTAGATTTTAAACACTCTATACTGATTTCTTGAAAGAAAAGCCTTAGCCATTAATTATATAGCAGGGGATAGCATTGAAAGTAGGAAGTAAATCTTCTCAAACCTGAAGTTGCATGTTCTAATGCCTGAACTGTGCTGACATATGCACAAATAATTTTCTTATCTCTTACAAATTGATAATCTGTTCCTGCACCATAAGACACGCACTGATCCAGATGAGTCAAGTGCTATATAGTAATTATTCTTCCAGAGCATGAGAAATACAGGGGGTGAAAGAGAAGTACAGGTTCTCAAATTAAAGATGAAAAATTTTACAGTGTTCATTGCTTTACTTAATGAAAAAAATTATCCAGTTTATTTATTACTAGCTTTTAAGCTAGCTCCTGTGGAGAGCTAATTGGATCTCTGGCCCAGCTAAGAAAGCAGCAATGATAATTTTGAGGAAATGACTTTGAATTTCTTAATTCACTCCATAGAACTTCAAAACCTCACTTTAACTCTAATTCAGGCTATAAGTCCAATTCCAGCTAAAAGACCGATTTGGACTAAAGGTCCAATTCAGGCCAAAAATGGAATTCTTCAAATCACAAACTCTGTGGAACTTCAAAACCTCATGTCACATAACCTCTCACTTTAATTCAAATTCCTTGGCATTTTGAAGAAATAAAAATTAATTTCCTCAATTCACAAAATTTTGGAGATGTTTTAAACTGAATTTAAAACAAAGTTTTTAAATTCCTTTAAGCTCAGTATAAATTTAAAAACTTTTAAAATCACTAATTTCTTTCAGTTATTTAAAAATTTGAATTTTTAACTGTTCTCTTGTCATCCTGACATAAATCCCAATGCTGGATGTTCCAACACAAGATGAAGGGCAGATTTTCAATCCCAGGAGATCATCCTGATTCCAAAAAGGTATAATATGTCTATGTACTATGTACAGCAAGTGTATCCTGAGTTAAAAGGTTTTCAGTCACACTGATGGATAGACAGAATTTGCCATTTATTTAGATTTTAAAGTTCTCCTACTTAAATAAAGAGGTTATTTGCTTAATCACCCTCATCTCTAACTTTGATGCAATTCATTTATCCATATTAACACCACTACAACTTTCTCAGATGCATCTAACCATTACCTTATAGAACTAAGCATAACCTCAATCATCTCTCCATACCATTTTGTTCTTTTATTGCCTTTCTTCAGTCACCACCACAACCTCTATTGTAGTACATGCTATTCACATCTGACTGTCCCTTATAAACTACTGTTTCTCTGTAATTATCCATAACACCCAGATCATCACCACCAGTGGTTTTGAGCTCACTTACCAGCATACTTTCTCCCCTAGCCACTTTAAAAGTCCTGGCTCAAAAGTCAGAATTTTTCAAAATCCCATCATATCTGTCAGATTTCTTCTGACTCTTTATGAAGGCTGTTAACAAAATGTATAGTAATAATGGCTGTCTGTTTCTAATGCATATTAGTGTTTTGGTGTCTGCTGTTGAAACCACAAGTGATGGAGGAGGAGGAGGTGCAGAGGAGATGGTCCATGGTGTAATATTTGTACAGCCTTTCTTGTTGCTCCTTAGGCCACTGCCATCAGGTAGATGTTGCAATTCTTACCTCCTCCCTAGAGCTGAGATCTTGATTCACTTCTTTCCATCTCACTATTTTTCTCATCTTTTTATTTTAGATCTGTTTTTACTTTCAGTCTTTCTTTATATTTCCTTTACTTTCTTTTTTTTCTTTTGCCTTTATTTCCATTTTCCATTTACTCATTACTACTCTTCTCTTTTTCTATTGATTCTCTACTTCCTTCTTCATTCAGCTTCTCCCACTTCTTTTACTTTTCTCTTTCTCTCTCTCATTGCACACTTTCTCCTCATTTCCCTCCACATATTTTACTTTTTCTCTTCCCAGTCAGCTGTTTTCTCTACATCCATTTTTCTTCTGTTTCTTGCTTATGTTCGTTCCCCTTTCTTGCTCTTCCATTTAGTTATATTCCTTTTCTCTTTTTCTTCACCCTATTGTCACTGATGGCTTGCAAACCTTTGGTGGCTCCTAAAACTAGAATTGTGGATTCTAGCTGCCAATAGACGTGCCGTATAATTTATAAAACTGTTGGTGATTTATTTACACAAGGGAATAATGTTTCCCATGGAACATTTTTCATGCTGCTCCTGATTTCCGATGAGGAGAAATAAAAAATAACAAAAAAAACAAAGATTGAAAACTTTGCTGCTGCTGCTTCTGCTTGTTTCTCTTGCTAAAATAAGACATGATTGAGCACTTTATGTCCAAAGCAAAACTCAATATCTTCTTCATGGACGGAATTGGTTGGTTCAGTTGGTTGAAGGGGAAGAAGAGATGGAATGGTAGGTTAGGGGCTGGAGGTATTTTGATAAGTTGTGCGAAAATTTTTGTTCATTTACCTAATGGAATGGGTTACGGGTACATGTAAATCATCTTCATTTGATTTACACTAGATAGTAACACTACTAGTCATTGGGTTATATTTTGTTTTGTTTTTTTTGTAGATTTTCTTCTTCATTGGCAGATTTTCATGATAATAGAACTTTATGTAAACCATGAAGCCATTGAGCTGTATGGGACATTTCATTTTGAATTTTCTGCCATTCTTTTTATGAAGGAGAGGTGGGACAGACTAAGACCTGGTTGGCAGGAGTAAGATGAGAGGAAATGACTTGGAGTGTGTGAGAGTAAATGCAAACCCCACCCAACTGTCTGATATATAGTGAAAGAACAAGAGATGAATGAACTCAATATTCTCAATATTATATCAAGCAGTGTTTTGTCATATGTGCAATAATAATAATAATAATAATAATAATAATAATAATAATAATAATGAGAAGGGTTGAAGATTTGTAATGGTATGCAGTTTCCTTTTATCTCATTAATCTTGTTGGAGAAAAAACTTTCTATTCTCATTCTGTTTAGCTTGGCCAATGAATATTTTGATGTTTATTTTTTAAACTTTCAATCTGTTTCTTAAGCTTTCTTTTCACTTTCACTTTCTATTTTTCACTTTTCTTTTTCTTCCTATTCTTTCTTGATTTTCCATTCTTTTCCCATCTCTTTTTTTTTTTTTTTTTTTTTTTTATCATCATATTTTTGCATCTTTTTTGTATTTTTCATATTCTATCTTGTTATCATTTGTTTCATTTCTTTCACACCTTTAATTTTATCTTTTTATTGCTTTTATTTACTTTTTTTCAATTTTTGGCCATCTCATGATTTTGATACCTTCATATCTGTTCTTCCCAGACTTTTTTTTTTTTTTTCTTAAATCTTTCCCTGCTATTAAATTCTTTTTCATTTGATATCCACATGTCTGGTACTTTGACAATTTTTATTTTGGCTTTATTTGAAGAAAAACATTTTCACAATTTTTAAACCATTTAAAAGTTTGTAATTTTTTGTTTTCAGGTTAATTTCTTGTCAATTTATGAATGTTTAACATTTCACAACTACAAATGCTGAACACATCAGAATTTCTTGACATTCTCTTGTTTAGTTTCTGTATAAATTATCAGAAATTGTTGTAAAATCTTTCCCACTGATATTATTTTTAAAGGAAATTTGAAAATTTGGATGTTTTTCTCCAAAATTCATTCTAGAAAGGCATTTACATTTTCTTTTATTTTTTTTAATTTTAATTCCCTTTTCTTTAGATTTTGAAAAGTAATTTGAAATTCTAAATATTCTTGCATTGTTAATTATTGTTATTGCAGTGTTGCCTCATGTGATTGTAAAATTTATTGTTCTGCTTTTGCAAAGGGTATTATCATAGATAAACTTTTTAACAAATTTTTTTCATGAATATTTCAGTTAAAGTTGTTTATCTGGTAGTTATTCATTACTTGTCAACTTGTTAAGTTGCAAAACATGTCTTTTATTTACTTTTAAATTTGAAAATAAAATCTGTTTTCTAGTGAAGAAGCATGCATTTTGAACTGGAGATGTAGTTATGCTGTTTAAACTTGATGTTCAATATATTTTGCTTTAGGATTCAATAAAAGTTAAGCAGTTATATTTCAAATTTTAACTGACTTTGACTTTATTGCTTGGATCTCAACTGAAAATTCTTTGGTATAAGGATGATGGGACATAATACATTTTGATTTTGTTGAGTAGCAAGATTTATCAAATATGATCAATGGCCTATAGGAATTTTCATTTTGTTTTTATAATTAGGAATATTTCAGTGGTTAGGGTATTGAACTTGGCGTAATAAGTTTTAGGGTTCATTTGACATTGGAATGTCAATTAAAACTATTCGATATCTCTGTATATGGGTGACTGAACTGAAAAACCACAAACAAGTCACACGCTTACTATACTATAGATAAAAAAAAAATATAGTACAATAAGTGTTTAGTCATGCTAATAATGACTACATTTTTTATTTTTTTTTTAATATGTACCAGTTATTTAATTAAGAAACCCTTAAGGAGGTAATTATTTGAACGATTAAAAAAAAAACTCATTTTACTTTTTTCTGTTTTATAACTTTTAAATATTTTTTGTCTGTTACATGTGCACACATGAACAACATATGTATAATCTACAATGGAGGACTCCAGTTCAACACATTTTCTGCAATAAGATTTCTTTAATATTCAAGCCAATAGATGAAATAAAATACTGTTCAAAAAATAAATGGAGCATCTACTAAAATTAACATTTAAGATGATATATATATATATACTCGCACACACACACACACACACATATATTCTAAAAAATGTAATTGACTTCTATTACTCTGACAAATTTTTCATCACTTTAAACATTATTTTTAATGAATACTCATATTTGAATAGATGCATCATTTATTTATTAAACAGTATATTTTTGTCTACCAGCCTGAATTGTCAAAAAATTTTATTAAAGAAAAAATTACACCCTCTGCCAGGATTCAAACCTGCATCCCTCTGAGAAGATGGAGCTACAATTAAATCTGACATGCTCTGACCAACTGAGCTACAGAGAATCATTCAGGCCAGGTTGAAAGTGTACCTTTTTAAGTGAAACTTCTCTTGTCATAGATCTCCCAAAGTTTTTTTCATATCTGCACAATTTTGTATCCCGGTGTAAACAAAGCAAATTTTTTAAAGAAAGTAATAGATTTATATTAATCTGACAGATTTTTTATCACTTTAAACATTATTTTTAGTGGATAATCATATTTGCGTATTATTAACATTTATCAAAAACAATCGATATGTATGTAAAAACATTCTCAACTTGTTGCACCTTCTCTGGCTAACATTTGCCACTAACCTGAAATAGAAAAATTATATTGAATCAAGTGGTAGCTCTGTTGCTAGGAAAGTTGGTTCCTTGTGTTGTGCTAGACAATTTTTCTCCTACATATTTATAAGTCTACCATTCATCCATGCTTTGAACATTGCTACCATATGTGGTCTGGTGCCCTTGCTATGCATTTAGAGATTCTTGATAAAATCCAAAGAATCTGCAATGTTATTGGTCCTTACTTCATTCACTGCCATAATGTAGCTTCCCTATGCATTCTCTATAAATACTTTCATGGTAATTATTATGCCAAATTTTTCTCTCTGGTACCTAAACTTCATGAATTAATGTGCAGTACTAGATTGGCAGCAAATCTCATCATTTTACAATTGAAATGGCTAGATGTAACTGTACATTCTGTGTTAAGCATTTCTTTTATTGCACTTCTTCTTTGTGGAACTGTCTTCTCTTCTGGCTCCTTACTTTTCAGTCAACTTTGATCGTCAAAAATTTAATTGCGATGACAATCATTATCTTCTGTCTTCTTAATACTTGTTCTTTTATTTTGATTTTTCCTTAATAATATTTTTCTCTTATATTCTCTAGCAGAAACCTCTTGCATTTTAGTGGCTTTATTGCCTGATATATACACACACACACACACATATATATATATATATATATATATATATATAAAACATACAGACAAAACATATATATATATATACACACACACACATATACATACATGTGTATATATATATATATATATATATATATATATATATTCACACAGACATAAATATACACACACACATATACACACTCAATAGCCCCTAGAATAATTTGAAACCTAAATAACCCTAAGAATAATAGGCCTACCTATAATGCACCACTGTCCAGTATATATAAATAGTCTGGCCATAACACAATGCACATTGCCTGACAATTGCATTTAAGCATGGAACACTGTTGTCACTGGGTGTTGAATTCATTGTCCATGTATATATTAGGTACCTGCACTAATGCACCGAAAAATAGCATAGCATGATGAAGAAAGTCCCCAAACGTAAAACAAAGTTTTATCATCAAAATTTTTGTTATTATTAAGAGGATAAGACAAAAGTATTTTTTTGTTCATTTTATTAAATGTTTTAATCCTTTCTAGCACATTCAAGATTTTGGTTAAAAATCTTGTTTGTTTTTTGTCATTGGCCCACTAAAGATTACTATGGGTGTTTGCGAACCCTTTTTTCTTTTCTTTTTTTTTTTTTTTTTTTTTTTTTTTTTTTTCACTAAAAATATATTGATTTGGAAATTCTTGCAAAAATCAAATAATTGTCAGATTTTAATGAAACTTTCAGGACTTATTCACAAATGAATTAAATTATTTTAGAGATTTTCTTTTTTAGAAAATGTTGGTAAAAATAATTTTTTTATTTAAATGTTTTCCTCACTTTATTTTATGAAATTTTGAAAAATTAAAATTTCAGACTCTTCATATTTATGTGAATTAAAACAGGACTCTTTGGAGTATTTAAATCATCAATTTGTTTTTATCAAACGGCAACACTATATCAAAAATTTGCTTTGAATTGTAAAATAAAAAGTGAAATGAAATAGAACCATGACATTATTTAATTAGGAAAGCTTTTAAAGGATTTTAGAAACAAGATATATTATGGACGTTATAGTCATAAGAAAAAAAATTTTTTCAATGGATAATCAATTTTTAAAAGAATTTCATTTTTTTTACATTTTAATTAGAAAAATTTATTGAGATTTAAATCTTTTAAAATTCTGTATTAATTTCAGCCATTTAGATTATAATCTAATTATTAAGTGAAGACTATATTTACTAATCATAAAAGATAAAGCTTAATACCATTCATTGAACATCAAAATTTTTTAAAGAATTTTATGTAATGTACCCATATTTTTAAAGTATGGTTGACAATACATGACACTATCAGAAAATAAATGCAATACTATAGTAAATTTAAAGTCAACATTCCTAAAATTAGATTACAGAAAATATTTTCCAACAATTTTCAAATTACCAAGTACTTTTAAATTATATAAAATAGGCACTCACACCATTTTCTTAAATTATGTTTTACAGATAAAGTCTCTGTAGAACAAGAATCAATATGTCATCACTTCATCAAAAACGTAAACATGTCTATTGTCAGTTAAAAACAGTTACTGTTTGTTTAAAAAATTCATTTCTACATTATTTTAAACTTAAAGTTAATAATAGTTGTCTCAAATCAGATTAATTATACTTTGAATCAGCTAATATTCCTCAAATGAAAATTCAGAAAGTATATATTATTTTCATGAGATATTTTAATAAAGACAATTACATTGCGATGAAAGACAACTAAAAATGGGTGCAAATCAGCTGTTTTATCAACCAAAAAAAAAAAAAAATCAATTTCAATCAATATAATTTATGTTTCAAATAAACCAGAATATATTACTGAATGGAAAATAGTAAATTTAATGTATTAGCTTCAAAAAAGCTTTTCCATTTGTAAAAATGTATTTTAATCCTTAGGTATTAGTGGAGGTATTAATTAATTAATCAATTTATATATATATATATATATATATATATATATATATAAACTGACTGTGTATGTGTGTGTGTTCCCAAACTGATCAAGAATGATAAGGCTTATTTCCACCAGATTTGGTAGATTGTACTTGATACTGGGTGTGTCTGGGGGAAAAAAAATTAGTCATTTTTCAAAAATCAATAATCGATAAATATAATGTTTAAATGGGAATTTCCATTAATTTGGTTGTTTTTAAACTTTCAGACTTGAAGTCTAAACCCTAAGGCCGATTTTAATGAAACTTGATAAGTGTATGCAACTTACTGTCACGCTTATACGCTATATTGATTTTGGTTTCTCTCGACACTGGGAGCCCCAGGGTGCCCCAAAGGGACCCCAAAAGTTTCAAATTGCTTCGATTTTGATGAAATTTTGCATGTTTGTTACACTCTTACAATGAGATAGAATCAGTTGTCAGATTCTTAAAAATGCATGAGGGGTGCCCCTAGGATGACCCTATAAACCCCTTGATGCCTCAATTGCTTTTCAAGTGTATTTTGTAGCAGTATTCAATTTCAACAAAAATTTTAGTACATATTGAGATTATATCGAGTAACTGAAGTAGTCACTTGGAATTCACTGAAAATCAACACTGGGACCCCCATGAGTTAGGGGACCAGCAGGGTACCCCGAAATTTTCAATTAAGTCTACAGCCTTGGCCATAAAGTCGATTAAATAGAAAACTTAAAAAAGATGTGCTTTATTATTTCAATTACTATTAGTCTTAAACCTGTCCTTTGGCTTAAAATTTGGGAACCCCTTGGGTGATCCAAAGGAACCCACAAATTTTCAAATTGCTTCAATTTCGGCAGAATTTTACATGTATGTTACAATCTTAAAATGAATCAAAAACAATTACCAGATTTTGAAAACTACATAAGGTGCCCCCAATATAACCCATGAACACCTTACTGACCCATTAGTCTTTCAATTGTAGTGGTGAGCAGCATTCCAATGAAAATTTGCACATAATTTGTGTTCAGATCAATCAGCTCAAAATCAAAAGTCACATCCCATGTGTCATAAATACATTATGAAAAAAATCAGTTTTTCCCATTTTGGTACTGAAATAGTTTTGTTTGAATTAACTTGAAAAAATTATATCAAAATTATATTCTAAGAAAAAAAAGGATGCGTGCAAACAAAAGTGTGCACCGATGAGAGAAGTGCATGTAGGTATAAGATGCGTGTACGAGATCGATCGAGCTGTGTAGTGTGTACAATTGATTTTGCTCCACATGCAATGATCGATCGAGTTATGTAGTGCGTACTATCAATTTTGCTTCACGTATAGTGTTCATTAGTGCTATGTGATGAAATAAATGCAAAATGTCTCATTCACATCAAAGTTGTCATCCAGTAAAAAGGTAGGCTGCCTTCATGCATGAATATTTAGAATTTTTGGTACTTTAAATTTAAATTTGTGAAAATCATATTATTAAAAAAGTTTAAGTGTAAATGCCAATTTTTAATTATGTATTTATCATCTACTAATCAGCATTTAAATAAGGCTTACTAACTCATATATTTGGAAACTTGAGCCCTAAAATTTTGAGAGTTTTATTCTGAAAAATGCACTTATAATAATGTAAAGCCATCAATATATCAATCCAACCAAATATGTTAGCTCTATCACTGATATTGAGCGCTTTCTAATAAGTACCGCGCATATAATATATAAATAATTATATTTTATATATATATACAGTGCGTTCTGCTTGATTATGCAGAGTTAATTTTTACCTAAAAATATCCAAGTTAAGCAATATATTCTGAAGAATAGGAGCTAAAGTGTTGTTGATACTATTTTATTATTTTGTCAATCATTTAAGTTGTCGAAATATACAAAACGTGCTTCTTTTTAATGATTTATGAACTTAAGCCCTAATTTAGTGTTCACTTTCATTATGCAAATGGAAATAAAACAAGAAAAGCACATTTTATACTAAATTTTATTAATCGATTTGTGGCGCATATGACAATACATCGTGTGTTCTAAGTCCTCCGTTACATAATACATATGTATAGCATGTTAAACAAAACAAGTCTGTTAATGCGGCTACGAACAAACATGACATCCTCCATTCTTCAAAACCGTTATGAGGCGTCTGTCCACTGCTGACATCAATGTTTCAATTTCAGAAGGTTTGATTGATTGGCAAGCACTTACAATTGCTTTTCACAGGACTTCTAAGCTGGTGAATTGCTTCTTTTCAGCATTAATCCACCTCTTGACTATAGACCACAAATTTTTTATTGGATTTAAATCAGGGCTGTTTGGAGGCCATACCATTAAATGTTGCCCTTTGAACCCATGGTCTGATAGCCAATTGGTGGTGCTTCTTGATCTATGCGCTGGAGCATTATCCTGCTGAAATATCAACGATCTTCTTTTCTGAATTGGTTATTCATCAAGCCAGGGCAGAAAGGCATCTTCCAAAAGCCTACAATATGCATTTGAATTTAGCTTAAGCTCTTTAGCTACTTTCTGTGGGCCTATTATTTCATTTCCGCGGATCCCAGCCCAAAACATCACTCCTTCGCCACCCTGTTGTTGACGAATGCGTACTCCTACTGGTCGACCATTTAACACCCATCCAGATGACCACTCATCAGGTCCATCAAGGGTAGCACGGCATTCGTCGGTAAAAATCACATTGCTAAAATTGGCCTTCATGTAACTGTGTGCCCATTCACCTCTTTTCATCTTGTTTGCTTTGCTCATTGGGGGCCTCTTGATGGGACTCTTCACTTTGGCAAGGTCTTGAGGACCACACAACGGGTAGTTTTACCAACTTTGGGCACTCCAACGCTTTCAAATATTTTTTTACTAGTTTCATGCGGTTTCTTCGAGACTTCATATTTAATTTTACGAAGATCTCTGGCAGTTAACTTTTGCAAATGTGATCGTTTAGGTGTCTTTCTGCATGATTTACTGCCTAAGATGAATGCTTTGATTGTACGGTGGTCTCTATGTAACTTTATTGAAATTTCTAGCGTTGACAGACCACTTCCAAGCATGTGAGTAATTTCAGCATGATCGTTTTCAGTAAGCCCCTTTTTTGTTACCCATATTAAGGATTTATATGGTGATTGCTCAATCAGACTGAACACTTGAAACTGTGCCTTTTTACATACTTTGAGAAAAAGAACCCTGTTACTATACAACTTTTTTTTCATTGATCATATTCTCTTGTCTAAAAGTATAATTTAATCTGCAAGAAGCACCAAGTCTGAAAAGAACAGAATTTATTGACACGTTAGATGAAAACATTACTTTGCATAATCAAGCAGAACGGACTATATATATATATATATATATATATATATCAGTTCATCCCATAAGTTCTGTCCGAATTTTGAATAAAGATAAAAAGTGACCAAATGTTACATTTAATTACAGATTCAATCAACAATGTATTTTCCTTGATTATCTATGACTTCCTTCCATCTATTAACAAGCTTACTAATTCCATTATTGTAAAATTCTTTTTCCTTTGATTCAAAGAACTCACAAATGTCAGTTTTAACCTCTTCCTATTTCTTCCAAATGATTCTGTAAGCTACGAAACAAATGATAGTCTGAAGGAGCAAGATCGGGAGAATAATGTGGATGAGGAATTTTCTCCCAAGTTCTTCGATCTTTTGTGATGTGATTCTTGCTGTGTGGGGTCGTGCATTGTCCTGATAAAACATCACCCCTTTTCGATTCACTACAGCAGTTCTTTCTTTCCTCAAAGCTTGGTTCAAACACTCTAATTGCTGACAGTATATTTGAGCATTAATTGTTGCATTAATTGGTAAGAATTCAAAGTGGATTATTCCTTGGCGATCCCACCAGATTGAAAAAAGAACCTTTTGCCCATGAAGTTCTCTTCTCGGCTGTGGCTGGGGTCCTTCCCCTTTACCAAGCCACTGTCTACGATGCTTAACATTTCGATAAAAGATACATTTTTCATTGCCAGTCACAAATCTATCCAAAAAAGGTGAAACAAGTTGGTGAGAATGGAGAGAAAAGCAGATGTCAACTTGGGATTTGAGGTTGTTTTCAGGCAATTCACGAGGCACCCATTTTCCAAGTTTAAGAACTTTTCCAAGTTTTTGAAGATGGCGATGAATAGTTGTATGGTTTGAACTGAGAACTACTGCCAATTCCTCAACTGATAAAGCAGGATTTTCTTCAAGGGCTGCTTCAAGAAGCTTTTCATCAAACTGAACTGGACGTCCGGTTCGATCTTCATCTTCAAGGTTGAAATCTTCACCTCAGAATTTTGCAGACCATCTTCTGCAAGTTCTTTCATTCACACATTCCTATCCATAAACTGAGTGAATATTTCTCACCGCTTCGGCTGCTGAGTTTCCTTTCTTGAACTCATAAAACATTATGTGCCACAAATGATTCTTGGGTACTTCCATGTTAGCAGGGTTTTAATCAAACAAAATTTAATTTTACTAAAATTTGATCAGTTTAAATGCATCTAAACATGAACATAATGTTCAGCTCCATTAGACATTATAAAATACTATTTAAATTTCGTTCATTTTAATAAAAGGTAAAATTCGGACAGAACTTATGAGATGACCTGATATATATATATAATATTTTTTTGTTTAAAATTATGATTCCTTCGCTACATAAGAGTTCTCATGTTTCAAAAACGAGAGCCGAAACCATAGTTTAATAAAAGTCTTAATAGCTTAGCCAAATCATTAAATAAGAAAAACCCTTTCTGTAGTCGTCAAAAAACAAATTGAAAATCAGTGCAATATGGTTTGTATATAAAACACCCACTTGAATAAACAAATAAATAAACAGATAATCAAATAGATAATAATAAAACACAATCCTCCAGACACATAACGCGCCATAAAAATACCCCCCACTGGGAACTAACTAGAGAATGACCGCCAACATTGGCTGTTAAATAGACACCCTACCCAACCTTAGTAAAACCTCTCAGAAGATGGTGAATCTATAGATAAAAATGAATTTGAGATATTTGGATGGTTCTGGCTCTCGTTTTTGAAACATGAGAACTCTTATGTAGCGAAAGAATCATATTTTTAAACAAAAAAGAATATTATAATTATGCTCTACTTCTGTATGGAGCACTGTTTTCTTAAAATAAAAACAAAAATACTAAGGAACTTCGGATTATGAACCCAACGTGTTCTTTTCTATTTTCTGCATACCTGCGCACTTATACTCATATATATATATATATATATATATATATATATATATATATATATATATATATATATCATGCTATATGCAATTGTCAGGCCTGACGATTCCATATGGCATGAAACAGGCTGTCGCCTCTAAGTGTTGACTTCTATGTTCACTTTTATATTTATATATATATATATATGTGTGTGTGTGTGTGTGTGACACCCAGCCTTTGGCCTGTGGTCAACTCCCAGTTGTGGCGCTAAACTGTAATGTTTCTTCTACCGGCATTTTGGGGGTTGACTTTTTGTCATTGCCACAGCCTGTGTCCCGGTCAATCTGTGGTCATTGCTACTCGTTGAAATCCCCTGGTCAGGATACGAATATGGGACATTGTCCTAGCCAGGTTCGAATTCTGGTTGTCGATGACGAAATAAAAGCTATCCCAAAGGTTCAAGTATGTTAAGAAATAACGAATTAACTTTATCCTTCTGTTATATACAGGAGTCTATTTTTCTCCCAGTCCGTTTCCTACAAAATGTCACACTTTTCTCTTTCAAGCAAGTTGGTATCATAAGTCAACTAATTTAGTTCTTAGGTATTGGCTTGGCTTCGATCGATAACTTGCTATAGGTAGGTTAAGCAAAGTCCGAGGTTGGGGAATCTCTCGATCAGCTTCTGCAAGGCAACACTCTGGTTAGCTCAGACACTAACTCCAAAACCAGCTCAACTATAACTCTCCAACTGAGAACTCCAACTGTCGAATGACTACAGGATGTTCGTTTATATGGGTACCGACCAAAACCTGGTGTGGGGCCAGACACAGCCTGAAGTTCTTGGTAAATCTCGATTTCTAACATGAAATCTCTTTGTTGTCAGGCCAGGAAAATTGATTACTTCCCATTTTTCGAAAATTAATCACTTTCCATTTTGTGGGGTTCTCCGTCGTCTGTGAGGGAAGGTTGGAGGAGAGTTATCCTCTTAGACTCTTTCTCTCTCACATTGACATCTCATACCAATCCCTTCATTGGGCATTAACAACTTCTGCACCTTTCACATCCATTAAGCTCTGCTTATCATCCATGCTACTATCCGACTAATGATATCTCGGCTGTGTAGGTGTGGCTAAGCTGGCCTCCTGAAAATTATAATACAGAATTTTTGTTTACAAAATTCTCCTTTTTTTCATCATCCAATTTTTACAAATTCCATATTGCAAATTATTTTCCTGGCATATCTTTTTGCCATCCAGAATTCACTTAGCCAGCACTCTCTACTGACTCATCAATCACTGTCAAAGTTTGCCATCTGGTCCTTTCATTAAGTTAATTTTATAATGGAATCCTTGGCTTGTTAAGAATTTAAATTCTTTTATCTCGCCAAATCTCAATTCTCCACTCTATTTTCTGTCTCATGCCAAAAGTTTACATACACCATATCGCTATTTAATGTCTCAGCTTCTGAATTCACACGTTGATAAGGTAAATAATAATAAACCCCTCACTTATGTCAAGACAATGCCAAAAGTTTACAATTGCCAAATTTGCTTCTCTTCACCTGTATCCAAGAAAAAAAATAAACAATATCTTGGAAATATAATTAACATTGATTCTCCCTGTCCTGTTTCTGTGATCATCTCAAGCCGAAATTTTTATGATGGGCTTGTGGTTTAGCCAAAATCTTCATATTTGCCTTTCATTCTATCTCCCTCAGCTAGACATAAATCAACCTGACAAGACCTCACACATGACATTTTCCATGGTCTTTTGTGAAAAGTATCTTTTCCATAAATAGAATAAAATCTTCCTTTTAACGTCGATCAATCTATCTTTTGTGATAGCTCTTTTTCGACTTAAGTCTTTCCTCTTTTTTAATTTCTGTGGTTAATTAGTTAGCCAATTACCATAACTAAATAGTGTCACATACATACATACATACATACATAACTATATATATACATATTTATTTATTTATATATATATATACACACACACACACACACACACACACACACACACACATTTATATATATATATATATATATAAATATATATTTATATATTATATAGATTAACTGATTGAAAATGTTCTTTTTCACTACACAGTAATAACCATGTTTCAAAAATGGAAACTAAAAACTTTAAATTTAAAATATAATTAAATTAAAAGCATTAGTTCCGTTTCATCTTCAGGTGTATATTGGAATAACTTATTCTTAAATTTACTGAGTTTTAAACGCACATAGAAATTCATAATTTACTGTTTCCAAGGACACAGAAATCCAATCATTCAGACAGGGTAGCGTGTTCATTTTTATTAACTATTGTTGTATCAATTATGAGTCACGTTCAAAAAAGTGGTTAATTCTAAGGAGGGTAGGGGTGTATTTTTCAACAAATTCTGACATCCATTCACTGCATGTTCTTTGTTTTTTTTTTTGTTTTGTTTTTTTTATGGCAAAAAATTTTTTGGCATTTTTTTCAAACTTCTATACTTAAAGATTCCTTTTACGTGTATTTGTTTTGGAATACGTTTTATTTAACTAGAATTTTAAAATATCTTTAATCTTAATGACTAATAGACTGTATTTCTTCTTAAAACAAGTAAATGTAATAGAATTACTTACATTATTTAAAATTATTTTTTCATACCAAATATAAATATGTATATTACCAGCTCCCATTTTTTAATTTTATTTTTAAATTTTATTTAAGGAAAATTTTTGACAATGATGGCAAAAAATAGCTATTTCATTTCTCTGATTCAGTAAATTTTTATTTTTCATAAACTTAGTAATATATAGTTTCTCATGTATGCACAAAGGACATGGGTCATTTAATGACCTACATATTCTAGCTTTTCTTTTTAATTTCAATTTTACTGTATTTATTTATCCTGAATGAAGTTTGGTGTTAATTGAACCACATTTTGAACGCATGTCTTGTGCAACCTATATAGATTTTTATGTTTTCGGGATTCTCAATAGATGAGATGTTGCATTGGTATACTAATGATTCTGCCCAGCATTTATTTTGTAGAGGACAGTTATGAGGGTTTCTACAGTTACATAATTTTTGTTTATCTTCTTTTTTTATTTTTATTCTTATATTGTCTAAATTTCTTTGGTTTTTGTCTGTGTTTATTTAAGATATTAGGATTATGTTTTTTAATAATTTTTTTCTAAGTTTTCAGTACAGCTGTAACTCAATTGTATTTTTATTGAAAATAGTACTTAGTTTACGTTCTCTAGGAAAGTGCTTAACTATTAATACAAGGAATTTTTGTCCTAATTTGTTCTTTACCATTTGGTTGTAAGGGGGTGTATACGAAATTTTTTTTCTAGATATTTTTTTTCTATGCTTTTCATTTTCTTTTTTTATATAAGTTAGTTTTGGGTTTTTGTAACCGCTATCTTTTAGCGCTTTATTATAGAAATCAATATGTTCATCGAAAATCTTGTCATTTGCTGAATTTGTACTTATTCTTTTTCCGATAAATAAAGGTATATGTTTAATTATAGATGGGGGATGATTTGATTTAGGGTATATATATATATAACGGATTGGTATTGGGTTTTTATAAGATATGTATACACTTTTCATTAAATCTAATGTTATCTCAAGGAAGTTAACTTTTTTTAATTTAGTGCTTACCGTAATTTTTAAGTTCAGGCTTTTAAATTCTTTATATAATATCTTTCTAATTTTATTGATTTTAAATTTAGTAGAATTATAGTTATAAGATAACTATAAATCCATCTCTGTATAAACCAATGTCAGTTATATTTATTTCACGGTGCGCTGTAAGATTGTATAATATAAAAAGACCTATGAGATCAGAAGACTCAACTGAGTCTAGTGATCCCATTGTGATGTCAAAGTGGTCATATAATTTTTTTATCCATTGCTCACCTTTTTATATCAGTACTGATTTTTTTGCATTTATAATAATGCTCTTTTCTTCTTTAGTAATATCCGTGTATTGGGTAGCAAAGTCCAATGCATTCATGAACCGTTCTTCAGATATTGATTGATAATAATTTTCAATATCAGACTGCATTTTTATCCTTTAATGACCACTGTATGTTCTTAGATCTATTTCCATTTTTGTGTATTGTAATTAGTATACATACATACATACATACATACATACATACATATATATATATATATATATATATATATATATATATATACACACACACACACATAGATATACATATATGCATGCATACACATACACACACTTCCTATGTTGCGTAGAGTTTGTGTGTGTGCTTGTGAGTCGTCTATTTTTGCCAGTATGTGTATATATATTTGTGCTCCACAAATACTCCACCTATGAGCATGTAAGTAGTCTGACCACTGTATTTGGCCATTATGTTTGTATGGGGTTATGATCTCTTTAGTGCCAGTTTAAATTTGTTTAGGAAATCTTTTTCTTGTATTTGTAGGTAAGAATAATTGTCTGTTTGGTATTTTGGCATAATTTTAAATTTACCTTGGTTACATTTATAGATGTGTTGTGATACAAAGTTTTCTGTTGTCTGGTAATTTGATGTTGCTGTTGTGAAGGGAAATTCTGTTGTTTAGTGCTTGGCTGATACCTATATATGATTTCTTGCATTTGAGTGTGTAAATCACATTTTTGGAGTTTTAGTTTAAATTTCTATTCATTATGAATGTTGTTTTGGGGTTTTCAAAATTGTAGAAGTTTCCTTTGATAATGATATCACAAACCCCACATCTTAGCATAATGTCATCATCAGTGTATTGTTAATTAAGTAAGTGTTGTGGTGTTCATGGTTGTAAAAGATAATACTTGCTGCAATCATCCACAAACATTTTAAAATGTGTACAATGGATGGTTTTAAATGTCAATGTTCGTACTAAAGTTCTTTCTTTATTTTTCGAATACTCATGTCGGAAAACATTTCCAATGCATACCTAGTTACCTCCCCATAAACAGTGCTTATTAGCCACGGCACAGCACAGAGTTCCCGATCCCACATATAAGAAAGTTTATTTTCAGATGATCACAACAGATGATGACAACAATTTTTGTCTTTCACAACCATGAACACCACAACACTTAGCTGATTAATAATACCCTGATGATGCCATTATGCTATGCTGAAAGTACTCAGATGATAAATTAAATATGAATCAACATGGTGTTTTTCTCTCCTCCTTCAATAATCATACAAGAAAGCTTATCCATGATTATGAAAGGATCCTATGGAGAATAAGTAGACATAACATCAAAATTATTCAACGAAACTTGTCAGTGTGTGTGTGTGTGTATATATATATATATATATATATATATATATATATATATATATATATACTTTGAAAAGAATCGTGTGAACCATCTGACAGAATTAAGAACCAACACTAAATCTCAGGCTAACGCATCAGCCCATATGATGGTCAACTCTTCAGCATGTCTTTCGTCTGGTCTTGTTTGCAAATCCTGTGCAGGATTGTTGTCTCATAATGAAAATAAACATAAAAACTGAACTGAAAGACACTCATACTTCGAAAACAACGCGAGTGTCCATCACATACACATACACACATATAAATATAAAGAATAATAATAAATAAAATGAAAAAGTTACCTCCCTTATACTGTGGAAAAAACAAGTGAATTTTGAAATGTAGATTGCTGCACAATGCAGTAAAATGAAAAGTTGAAATCTTTTGAATTTACAGAACTACATATACACATTCACAGACAATTTAACCCTCTGAAGATGTCTCAGATGAGATTGAAAGTACTTGAGAAAATAAAAACTATTTGAAAGAAAAGTTTGGTATTTTTCTTAATGAATTTTCAAAGGCTACCAAGAAACCATGAATTTTAAAGGATCGCAGCCAAAATAAATTGACATATGTGTAAATTATTTAACCAAACCTGTTTGAATATATATATATATTAGGTTGGTGCAAAAATAATGACGTAATAATGTCGTTTTTTGACGTTAGAAAATACGTCAAAAAACGACATTATTACGTCATTATTTTTGCACCAACCTAATATATATATATATATATATACATACATTATTTTTGTACCAACCTAATATATATATATATACATATATACATATATATATATACATATATATATGTGTGTAAAGTGAGTGAGAGGGACTGAGTTTCTGTTTCAAATTTTCCCTGATTGACTTTCCAGGACAACCGTTACAAAGAATTCTACAATAAATAAGAATGAAGTAAAATTGGCAATACCTACATATAATTAGCACCACAGACTATTAAAAGAATTAAATAAGGGTTGAGCATAAATATAATCCAAAATGTTTGAATATTCATTCTGTTTCTTTCCAGATTAGAGACATGAGAAAAAATAACTTTTTAAACATTTTAGTCAAATGAAATTGTAAGCACAATGGAAAAATTTCTATATTGGAAGGTAATAATGACAGTATTGTCCCTTTTTGGATTCCAATTACCTCAAATAACCTCAGTGTGAAAGCAACCTGTTTAATCTATTTTATGGTATTAAGTGTCACTCATGTATATATAATTTCAGTTTTCAAGATTAAATTAACCAGGAAAGAGGAACAAATGCACAAACAATATGGCTAGCTTATTAATGTATATTACATGTAAAAAAAAATAATATATTAATAAAAACAACTGGAAATCAAACCAAGAAACAAAAACATCTAAATGTAAAAAACAATCTGTCCATATCAAAAGGTACTGGAACGTTGTATTGCAGAATTACTTGGTAGTGCTGTGTGTATATTAAGAAAACAATCACTCCCAAAGAAAGAACTCTGATTAAATTTACTGATTGATATATAAATAGATAGGGTGCACCTAGTTAAAAATAGCCGAAGCTGGCCCATATTACCCCAGACCTCCTATAAACAATTATTCATTTGTCTATTATTTATAACTTTAAATTATTGATATTAGGTTGGTGCAAAAATAATGTCGGTATTTGACGTTAAAAATTAAGTCAAAAACTGACATTATTTTTGCCCCAACCTAATAAATTACATTTAAAAAATGAAATCATGTTTAAAAAAAATCAACAGGAGTTATATATGAAATGTCCAAAAGAGCAACAAAATTAAAATTAACATTATTTAATCACTGTAAAAATATTAAATAAGTTCAAATATATTTTTAATTAAAAGTATCAACTGCTAAATTTTTTTTTTTTTCACGCCTAAAATTTAAACCCATAGAGATAGTGATATAAATTAAAATTACTGATTTATTGTATGAAAAAAATAAAAATTACACCAAAGTAAGAAATCAAGGTTTAAAATCAAATCTCCATTATAAGCTGTTTGGTATTTTTCTGAGTTAGGACTTTGTGCCTATCATTGAGCAAATGTTTATATTGAGAAAATGAATGTTCCAAATATCTATACTAGTAACAGGCTTCCACATAACTTTAGTGACAATCTGTGACTGAATGGGAAGTTTGCTCTTACTGACACTCCAAAATGCTGAATGGATTTGGTAGGTCATCTTTGTAGTTTATATAAATTTGAAATTCTTCAAAGTGTTCATTGGATGGATCTTTCAAATCTTTGATGGCTACAAAACTGCCAATGTCATGGTTAATACATGATAGCTGTCCAGGATTGAACAGACAAGCTGATTGTAAAACTCATACACTAGATAAGTATCCAAGCATATGTTCAACTTTCAGTGCTGTACTGAATACATCCTGCAAATTTGATGTAACATTATTCCTTTCTACTCTTTCCAGTTCAGATAGAAGACTGTTAGTTTATAGACCAAATGTTGTTTTCAAGGTAATGCTTTAAATCTTCCATTAAGTTATTCACGATACATGCAAATGGTGATTTTGGGCTTTTTAAGCTTGTCTAGGCTTTTATTAAGCAAATGCAGTTCTCATTGATGAAATACTGATTAAGATGTAAATTATTGTATGATGCATGGTGCAGTTTACTATCATCTACTAATTACATAATTTAGCATATTGCCACAATTGTGGCTTTTTTTTTTTTTTTTCCTGTTTGAAGAATCTGTCATAAAATTGTACATATGAAGAGCAATACTTGGCTTAATTGTTCCATGAATTTCTTGGGGTTGCCACTAGAACAGTGGGGAGCTTCATTAGTTGCTTAGGTAAGTATGCTTCAAGCCATTTCAGATATCACTGTTTTTGTGCAGGATTTGTTGAAAAAAACTGACTTCAACATTATCAGATTGTGCCCAGTGTGGGAATATCTCACTAACAAGATGTAAAATGTGTGTTAAACACAAGGCATGATAACTATTTACAAATATATTGGATAAAACATCCCTATGTACCTTTTTACAATATCATGCTGAATCAGTTACAAATGCAGTAATAATCATCAAATGCAATGTCAACATAAGTAACAGCTCAGTTGCAAGCCTGACTTATAGTTTGATGATTGCATCCTTTCAGGATGACAACATTGATAAGAAGTGGCTCCTCTTGAATACTTACAATCACATTCAAAATGCTATGGTCAGTTGTTTTATCTGCTATAATACTTATGGTTTTAGGGCTTAAGACTATCAAACAATGTTGGTAGATATAATTGCCTAATACATTTAGCATTAGGAATAGCCGCATTTTCCTTACAATACTTTAACAAAAAGGGTCTCATTTTATCAATTTTATTGATGGGTATGTCACATATCATGCCTATTTAAAAAAAACAAAAAAAAACAAGTATGAAGTAATTTCTCATATCTTATAATAATCTGTTTCATAATGGCTTTGTTTCATTTGTTAGAAGACATTTTTGCCAAATGGTTTTTAAATGTAATATGATACTTTATAATGTCCACCCTAACAAGGTCAACATGATGACAATTTTTTTTTTTTTCTTTTTCAAGCAGCTACTCGTTTAATTGCTGCTGTTCTCCATTCTGACCCAGGGTGGTAGCAACTGTTAGGGTACCAGGTATAGACAAATAGTTAATCCCCAAACTGTGGTCAAAACACTAGGAAAGTATAAAAAGATTCTTATAGTAAAATTACCAGGATTACATTTGCCTCTCAACAAAAACCCACTTTGCAAAAATACATCAGTGAAACCTGATCTACAAACTTATTTCTCACAAAGAAAACCATGCAAATCTATCATAAAAATCTTGTCAGCATTTGAGTTTGATATGCCATAAAATAAAACAAACCAAATCAAACCAAACATGATAACTTTTCTTTTTTCCTCTTGAGCTTTATTATTTCACTGTGATTTTAAAACTTGGTATTATAATATGAAGAAATTTGACAATTCTATTTGAAGGCTGCTCCTATTGTGTATATAATTTATAAATGTGTATCATTGCATGTATGCTCATGAACTTGTATACATATAAAACATGTAAGATACCTTATATTGGTATCCCTAGTTGCATTTGTGTTTGTTTCTAATATACATTTTTTTTTTTTTTTTTTCCCTGAGCATTTTACCCAAAGCAAGGTGGGAGTGCTACTAGCATGCAAGGGGGTTACAGAGGGTAGAGAACAAGAGTAAAGAGTTGTTTGGGGAGAGGATAAAGAGAAGGACGGGTAACAAGATCAGGGTATCAAAAGATGTCAATTGATATTGCACTTGAATATTTGAAGATTATAGTTATCAGAGAAGTAAGAGGAAGAGAATTCTACAAACGGGAAGTGCAAGAGAAAAGGCTGTTTGAGTAGAAAAGACAGTTACATTTAACTGTTTTGACAGTGAAAGTGTGGGACCTAGATGCAAGCCTAGTAACTTGCTTAAATTCATGGGAACCAGAGAAAGGAACTCATTGGAACAGTTGCCATAAAAGTATTTATAGAAGAGACAGAGAGAAGCAACTGTAGATTAGATGCCAGATCAGGACCTATCACATTGCATATCTGTCTTTTGATTTTGTCGAGGACCTTGAGACTTACAGCGGGGACACTAGACCATGTATGACAGCAATATTCCATGCAAAGACAGATCGTTGATTTACAGATTTGAAGGATGGACTCAGATGAGAAAAACTTTCTGTCACAACACAGAGAACCGATTTTCCTTGCAGTAGATGAAGCTATTGAATCAATGTATATGTTCCACCTCATATCAGTGAATAGTGTGAGACCAAGCAGGTGCAACAAGATGCTCTTATGGAGTTGGGCATCAGCCATTCTGATAGGAAACAGGGAGGGTCCTCTGTGGTGGATAAATGAGAGCTGTTCCGTTTTGGAGGCATTGAAGTTTACAAGCCATTTCCTGCTCCTGTCAACCACAAATTAGAGGTTCTCTTTGAGACCGATGGCCAGTTTTTATCAATGATGCCAGATTTACTATTGAGGCAGGAGTAAATAGTAGTGTCATCTGCATAGATACCTACTTGGGAACTGATGATATCGGGAAGATCATTAATGAAGATCAGGAACAGTGTAGGACTCAAGATAGAGCCTTGGGGAACACTTGCATTTGTGATAAAGGAGCTGGAGGAGAACCAGTTTAGGTTGACCTTCATTTCATGGTTTGACAGGAATGATTGTATTAAGTCTAAGAATTGTCCTGTAATGCCGTATCCCTGAAGCTTATGAAGAAGGCCGGCATGCCAAACCCTATCAAATGATTTAGATATATCTAGAGCCATGGCTCGAGCTTCTCCGTTATTGTGAAGTGCTTGGTATACAAATTCAGTTATGGCTGTGTGAGCACATCAGGACTAGATTGGGCAAAGTGGAAACCATATTGCTTGTCTGTGAGCAGATCATGGGAAGTAAGGTGCTTAACCACTTTAGCATTGATTAAAGCCTCAAAGACTTAACTGAAGGGTGGTAAGAGACTGATAGGACGGTAGTTAGATAGGTCAGAAGGGTCTCCAGAGTTCTTAAAAACTGACACAACAGGTGAAGACTTCCAACAGGCTGGAAAGCAAGAGTCATTGAGGCAGTAGTTGTATAGTTTGGAGAGGACAGGAGCCAGTTCAGGAGCACATTCCTTCAGGACAATGGGTGGTATCCCATCCCCATCATTAACCTTATGCAAGTTTAATTTAGAGATAATGTCTGATACCACCATTGGGGTTGTGTGCATCTCATTCAGTAAAACTTCAGTTCTGGGCGGGGGGATCTGGTGTGTGTACACATTGAGAAAGAATTAATAGCTATTTTTACTTGAAGTACATACAGATTAGTTTGTAACTATAGAAAATTACTTGTGCGTGTATGTAAATTATATAATTGACATACACACAGAGATACACTTTCATGGTGATCTGCCACTTTTGTCTGAAAAAGCATCAGCAATCACCACCATGTAATTAATTGCATCTCATCACATATCCTTTTAATATGCATTTCTTACTTCCTCCTCATGCCTTTACAACATCCTCATTCAATAACCCTCTAGCTTGAGTGCTTCTTGGGCATTGAATTGGGTGAACATTATAAAAAAAAAAAAAAAAAAATCAATGAAATAAAGTTTATCAGGACAGAGTGGAAGAATCTGGCTCTAAACATTTGAGTACAATGTTCATTTCCACACCTCTTCATGTTTGGCAGCCCCCTTACCAGAAAAGAGAAACTCATATATGCACAACTCATTCACAGAAAATTAATATTAACTGTCACCTATGGCAGAGACTATGGCACACATGACAAGGAGAAATTTCCATAAAGACAATATACAATATTAGGCAGCCAATATTTGGTGTCAAAGTTTTTGGATGTGCTGAGCATTAGGTGTTATTTTAGAGTTACACTAATGGGTGTGTAAGCTTTACAGTTGTTTTCTTCTATTGTATGCACATAAAATGTGTTATTTGCAATATATTGACTATAGTCTTTAACTCTAAGAAGAAAAAGATTTGATTGAGGATGTAGATGGAAGGCTGGAAGTGCAGTATCCTTCATCAGTTTATCTTTTAAGTATGATTGCTTTCACCAAAAGAATGCAAAACAGGTTTTTAAAACAAAGAAAAAAAGACCTTTTCAAATGAAAAGGAAATAAATACAACAATACAGTGCTTGATATATATATGCATGTGCATGCACACGCTTCTCCTTCCACTATCTGTTCTGCAATATTATTGCCCCTAGCTTTCAATGCTGTTCAAGTTTTTCTTATCAAATAATGTTATAATGAAAATCATGATGATGACAATAAAAATAAATAAATAATAAAGTACCTTTTCAATAAACTGCTGCTGTCAATAATATCTCAAAGTTGTTGGCCTATATTTTATGAAATGTTGGCATACAGACTTAAATACATTTTTTTTTTTGCTTTATTTGAACATTTAATCCAGACAGCTCCATGCAGCCTTGCTAACATTCTTTTATTCAAATCAACCACTTATCTGGCTTGTTCTAAGAAAGAAAACATAAGTATGAAATTGTGTTTAATTCAGAAAGTAAACTTTTTATATTGATTTTGACAATCATTTATGTTCAAAGAAGATAGTCTTTCATTTAGGACAGCTTCAGTAAGGAAGGAATTATTATTGTTAACAGTTTAAATAAGTTATGAAACAATAGATAGTTTGTTTCAATGATAATAATTGTAATAATCCAATGGGAAAAGAGAATATTTGAGTCATAAAATTTTGTTTCTTACAAAATAAAGGGTAGATATAGAAACAAAGCTTTATTCTAACTATTCAGAAGAAAAATATCCAATAATTTTTTCAAATTCAATTTAAAAAGTGAAAATATATTATTCCATCTCAGATCAGCCAACAGCCTCGGATGACCCCTCTCAAAAATGTTTAGGAAATTTCATAGGTATTCTTTGATTAAATGTATTTATAAATCCCACATATTAGGTTTATATCTTTTAATGGTTTTAAAATCAGAGTATCATGAAATTTCATTGCATCTTTTGTGTTTTGTTAAATAAGGCTTACAACATACTCCTGACATTCATAGCTCCAAGAATATTGAATGTACAGATTTGAAAGTTGGCAACATTATTTACTGTAGGTAATAAAAAATATAAACAACTTAGGTGTGTCTTATACACTTTTGTTTTTATAAGTGTCTAAAAATGGCCAAAATGTAAAAAGACTGTTCACTTTGAGAGCTTTTTATTTACAAAGTATGTCATATACAGCCTTCAAATTAGTTTTCCTTTTATTTATGACTTATGAGATTATTTCTATATAGTAATCAAAATCATTACTGTTATAGGTATGTCAGTATTACTGTTTGAAAATTGCTTAATTTTTTTAATCTAAAACTTTTTCTAGAACAACTCATGTTGAAATCACGGTTTTATTGATTTTGATAACTTATAAAATTAATGCTTAAAAATATGAAACTGAAATAATTCTCTATTCAAATAAACTTTTTGGCAAACATGGATAAACATACCTGCAATAAGGTGTAGTGTGAAAAGGTTGATTTTCCCCAATGATACCATTTTTTAACTACCTTCATTCTTCAGCAATGTTTGATTTAAAAAGCAGTGATTAGAATTGGAATAAAACCTAAACATATGAAGTTGAATTTATGTATTTTTTGTTCTTGAGAATAACAAAAATATTAAACACTATTTATTTATTAGATTGTTTATTTACAAGAATAATTTTATATTTACAACATTCTAAAAACATTCAAAGCAATATTTATCATTTACCAATTTATAAAAAAATAAATATGAAAACGAGTATTTATTCATAAATTTACAAACACTTACTAAATACTAAACTATAAAGTTTAAGTCAATTGGCAATTAGCTAATGTTTTACCAATCATTTCAATAAATAATATAATAGTGTAAATAAATGGTTTAATAAATAAATAGTGTTTATTATTTTTCTCACAAAGAAAGAAAATGTATAAATTCACTTTCATGTTTAAGTTTTATTACATTTCTAATCATTGATTTTTAAAACAGTAAACATTACTGAAGAGTGAAGTTAAAGAGTAAAAAGATGATGTCATGGGAATTGCAGGCATGTTTATCTATGTTTGCTCTATTTTTGGCTTCAGTTTATCTTTGTTCCAAATGGGGTTAGAAATTTTTTTTTTTTTATTGGTGGGGAGGGGGTTTAATCCGAAGTGACTTTGACTGATGTGGGATATCATTACATTCATTTGCTATCTTTTAAACTTTTTAAAGACAAAATAGGCAATAATAACTTTTGAATGAATATACTCCTTTGCTTAAAGCTTCTTTACTTATAGCTTATATCATTCAAAAACTTATAAAATTTATAATTGACTATTAAAGTCTTTTAATAATTAGTTGGTTTTCTAGGATTAATCAGTGTTCTTTTATTTTCTTCTCTTGCTGCACCCTCATTACTGCTACTTACTTTACACTGTTTTCTTTTCCTTTTGTACTTTCTAGATAGATATTTAAAAAGCTCCACAAGCATGCACACATGCAATACATTACATTAGATATTTTCTAAGTTACTTAACATTGTCCAAATTAAAATACATTCTCATTAACCATTGTTGACTACTTTTTTTCTTCTTTTTAGTTTTCATTAAATGTGAGCAATTTAATCTGGAATTAGAAGGAATGAGCAACTATGAGTAAAAATGGAAGAAATAGTGGTTGATACTTTTTCTGTTAACTATTTAGCTGAATATTAGTATAGATGGATATTAAGAAATATGACTTCAGTGAATCATTCCTGAAGGTATTTTAGGGTTTGAAATAAAGACATTAAAAAGTTAGTGTTCATTAAGTCAAACCACCAAACAGCTTAATCTAAAAACTTAAATAATTCTTTGAATTTATCTTGATAGCTTTGTAAAATTTGAAGGGCCTATGATTTTACTTTTAAGTCATGTTGGATTTTTCTTTAAAAGATGCAACTTCTAGGTTAGCCATCAGGTGCATCCAATATTGTTCTACATTCATCTTTAAAAATTACTGTTAAGAAATCAGTTTTCATGTAATTTTTATGTATAGGAAATTAAAACATAAATATTAATAGATTTATCATATAAATATATCAATGGAAATTTTACCAATATTGATTGTTTAATATCAATTTTATTGTAAAACATTGATTTGATTAATAAAATCATAGCAGTTTACATAATCTTTTATAAATGTTAATATGCAATAAAATCCTTAATCCTTCAAGAATTTGTAATGTTTCAGAAATTAGACTGGCCATTTACTATTAAATGTTGCATTGAATTTCGTGAAAACTAATCTAGTTTCTCAGCATAGATTACTGCTAAAATTTGTAAACAGAAAGGTTTGTTTATAAACCTCTTGTTCTCAGTAATTAGTTTTTTATATATCAATTCATAATGCTTTTTTTTTTATTATTACTTTCAGGTTGTAGATATATCATGAGAAGATTTATAAGAAAATAGAAGGTAAGAAAGAATGATCACTTTCTCTAGTTTTTTGTTTTTGTTTATGAAAATATTTCTTTACAGAAGAAAAAATACAAGCAAAAGTCCTTTACTATTTATTTGTTATTTGTTTTTTTTATTTTGTTTACATTTATTTAAAAATGATATGGATGAATGATAACTATTCATTATAATGTTAGTCAACCTTTTTGAGGAGAAAAAAGAAAAAAACAAAACAATCTGTACTTTTTCTCCTACAATTTCAGAACAGTTTATTGCTTTGATTTTTGAATTTCAAAATATCAGATAACAATATTATTATTTTGATATTGAAGAATCTTTGACTCTGGAAAATGAAAATGATGTTGATTAATTATACTCTCATTCCTTTTCAAACCTTAATGCTAAAAGTTCAAAGCATGAGATTAAACACTGTAACTATCCCTGAAATGGGCAGATTTAAAAGTTGAGCTACAGTTTCAAACAGAAGAAAATAGTTGAATGAAGTAGAATATTTCAATTTGTTACCAGAAAATTGAGTCTGATGTATTTTTTCCATAGCTGCTTAACTTGGCTCTTTTTTAAATCAAATGATTAAATTTATTTGTTTCAACTTGAAAGTAGTGAATATCAACTAACAGGTTCTGTTTAACACTTAAACTGGGATTTGAACTTATGGAGAATATCATAGTTTTAAAATAATTTGCTTTTTTTTCTCCTTTTCATATATGTATATACTATGAAAATAAGTACTTTACACGTCAATAGTAGCCTTGAAAAACAAAGAAGGCTAATGTGCTATGTCAGATTTTATTATACGAACAATAGTAGTAGATAGGTTTGCCTATAGTCCAGTTCCCACTCCTCCCCAGTCTTTTGTACATGAGTAGAGATTTATCCTTTCTTTCCTGTTCAGGATTAGGTTTCTGCATCCTTCTAAAGTCTACTTAAACTATGTTTCTAATGTCTCTGCTTGAACTCTGTAATTTTATTTACTATTTCTTTTTTTTTTCCTCTTCAATAGAAGTAGAAAGCTTCACACTCCTCTCTAGTCTTTTGAACAAGACTAGAGATTTATCTCTTGTTTTCTGTTTAGAATTGGGTTCCTTCTAAAGTCTTTTCATTCTCTTTCACTCCCAGTAACCCCTTGCATCTTAGTGACATTATCACCTTGATTAAAAATCAAAAAACACAGGTTCTGCTCATTATATTGCAATTAAATAAATATATATATATATATATATATATATATATATATATATATATATAAGTTAATAACATTTAATTTATAATTTCAGATATATGAAGATTGTCATTGGTCATATAAAAGATTAAATGACAAAAGAGAAGATATTTGAAGTTTTTGTGTAATGAGAGCATAAAACAAAATTGGAAATTGCAGAAAAGAACACTCAAAGAAGAAGTTTTAAAAAAATTGGCAAAGATAAAAATAAAAAAAAAAATCATCGTTATAACATCACAAAATTTTTTTTAAGAATTTTTTTTTTGAGAAGAAAAGTGGATTGACAAGTAAGAAAAGCTGGTGTTGTAAATGTTAACTGGAAAGAATGAATATTAAGAACATTGGGTAAAGCTATGAAAGCACCCACCTTTTAAATTTCACAAATAAAAGTGAGAAGAAAACTGATTTATCCTTAGTGATTTGTAATGATCAATGTAGAGCTACATTGGATGGATGTGATAGCTAGGCTAGTGGTTGGGTAACAAACATGACTTAGAACACAAAGAGGAGGTTGTCTAATGTTTTGTATTGTAGGCAGCAGAAATTGTAAGTTATTAGACATAGGTTTTGAATGATATTGATTATAAACAAAGGAGCATATTTGGTGCAAGACAGTTCTTTCACATTCTGCAAAGGTTATTATTTCCCATTTTGCATTAAAAATGTTTAAAAGAGAGCAAATTAATGAAATAGAACCCCACTTCAGTCATAGCCTCTCTAGATATTAAACTTGTGTTCTATCATTAAGAGATGTATATGATGGAAATCAACAAGCAAAGAAAATCATTTTGAAGCAATAGAAATTGCTGCAAGTAATGTTAAAATTGAAAGAGTAGAAAAATTAAGAAAATTGATGGCTGAAAAACAGGTGCAAATGAATGCGAATGAGAAAGGGGTGTAATAAAAGAATGTGTCTTCTCACCAGACTTATTCAACCTTTACAGCAAGGCAATCTTGAGAGAACTATTATTGGTAGACACAATCTTAACAACATAAAATATGATACAGTGTTGATAGCTGACACAAAAAAGAAACTGTATGATTTCCTAGAGAAGTTAGTACAGAAAAGTGCAAAGAAACGACTAGATGTCAATTGTAAGAAGATTAATGTATAGTTGGTACCAAGATGTGAACTATGAATTGCAGATGGCAAAATCAAGCTAGTACAAAACTTGAGATATCTGGGAAGTGTTTTTACCAGAGCAGTGAAAATGTGACACTGAAATCTGAAAGTGCATTGGAATAGAAAAAGTTGCCTTCCAAAAGCTAAGCAAAGTATTAAGAAACAAAAAGATTCATTGGAAACAAAAAAAAGTGCTGAATTATGTAATATCAATACTCCTATATGACAGTGAATATTAATAATCTCACAGATCAAGAGACTTGAGGCAACAGAAATATGGTTCTACACAAGGATGATAAGAATACCATGGACTAAACCTGTGAGTAAGAAAGTATTAATTAAAATGGAAACAAAAAATTAAGCTTATACTTAGAATCAAAAAATGGCACTTGAAATTTCTAGGACAATAAGGAAGGAGGGCTTGGAGAACTTGAAACTCACAGGCAATGAAGACAAGAAAGATAGGTTACTTGCTGCTTTTCTGTATCTCATGAACTTCTGTAAATGCATGACAGAAAAGTGACTGGGATGGATGGATGGCTGGCAAAAAGACATGTTAGTAATGCTACATAGGATAGGAAATTGTGGAGAACCTTGATTGCAAATGTCATGACGGGACATTGGATATAGAAGATGGTTACAGAATGCCAGGGAACCAATAGTAACACAACTATTTACAACTGATGACATAACTATTTACTCCTGTCTTGATAGTAAGTCTGATCGGTTCAGTAAGGTCAAATATGCAGCTGATCTAAAAAAATGACTTACAATCTGTTGTCGAATGGAGTGAGGAGTAGCTTGTTAATTTTAACACCTCAAAAATGAAATTATTCTCTTTTAATCATCTGAGAGAACCTTTTTTACCTTCCATCAGCATGTTAACTTCCAGGAGAGTGACACATTGCACCTTCTCAAACTAATGTTTTCAGCTGACATGAAGTGGAAAATGTATATTAAATCAATTGCTAAGTCTGCAGCTAAGAAAATTGGTTGACTATCTTGTGATACTATGTCTGTAAAACATGCTGATGACACTACTATTTGAAATCGTCTTAATAGTAAATCTGATTGGTTTGATAATGTCAAATTGGAAGCTGATCTCAAAAATGACCTACAAACTGTTGTTAAATTGGGCAAAGAACAGTGTGTTGATTTTAATATTTTAAAAACAAAACTGATTTTTCTTCATCCTCTGAGAGAACCCTTTTTACTTTCCATCAATATGGTTGATGCTGACTCCAGGAGAATGACTCATTGCACCTTTTCAGACTAATGTTTTCTGCTGACATGAAGTGGAAAGATTATATTGGATCAATTGCCAAGTCTGCAGCTAAGAAAGTTTGTTCACTATATTATGCTAGATAATTTTTTTTGCCAGAATCTATTTTACATATAATTCTACCATTCATCCTTGCTTTGAATATTGCTACTACATCTGGTCTTGTGCTCCTTTTATATATTTAAAGATTTGTGATAAAATCTGAAGAAGATTCTGCAATGTTATTGGTCCTGACTTGACATCTTGGCTTCAGTCCCTTTCCCACTACCATAACCTAGCTTCCCTGTGCCTTTTCTATAAATACTTTCATGGTAATTGTTCTGATGAACTTTCCTCTATGGTACTTAGATTTTATGAATTTAAGCACAGGTCTAGATTGGCAGCAAGGTCTTATCATTTTACAGTTAAAATAGCTAGATGTAACTGTAAGTTCTATGCTAACAGTTTTTTCTCATTTGTGGAACTCTGTTTCGGCTTCTTGCTTCCCAGTCAACTGTGATCTTCAAAAATTTAAATGCAATGTCAATCATTATCTTCTGTCTTCTTAATTTTTGTTCTTGTATTACCCTCTCTCCTTAATTGTACGTTTTCTTATGTTCTCTAACACACAGTGAATCCTTTCATCCTAGTGGCTTTATTGCCTTGCTTAGGGTGAAATGATAAAAAAAAACACATGGAATAATAAAATATTAATTTATTCAAGTATATCTTCTAATGTGTTCATCAAATATATATTTCTGTGGTCTATATCTTTGGGATTTATTTTTTTTTTACTTAGTTTGTATAATAAAACGTAACATGCATTCTCTCCTCCCAAATAAAAAGGGAAGTTATAAGCTGAAACTACCATTATTTTATATATATATATACATACATACATACATACATACATACATACATACATACATATTAGGTTGGTGCAAAAATAATTTCGTTTTCTCACATAGTAACATATGTTAGAAAACAAAATTATTTTTGCACCAACCTAATATATATATATATATATATATATATATATATATTATAAATATAGCTGGAGAATTTTTAAAATGTTTGGTTAATATCAATTTTATTGTGAAAATGTTGACTTTTATAATAAAATCTGATCATGCTATGATATTCTTAGAGTAATTATGAAAATTACTCTTACACGTATTCCTTATTTGTTATTTTGAAGAGTTGAAAAGATATAAAAAAATCTTTTTGCATTATTGTGGTGGTTTAATTGATTTTTTATATGCATTTGAGTATATTGTCAGTTGCTTATTTCTTATGGTGTTGACATTTACTTGCTTAAGTCTGAATACTGATAATCTTTTTATTTTGTTTCAAAATCTTCAGAAAATCCCAAAACAAAGAATTAAAGCTAATGTATTATCCATGATGTCGATGCATTTGAAAGAGATGAATGCATTTTTACCGCCATCATGCTTATGACTTTGATCCATGTAGATATTGGTTGACCTTAAAATCCGCATATATTTTTGATATTATTGCTTGAGATTCAGCATTGATCTCTTAAATTGTTATTGCTTGTTCATCATAAGAGCATAAAAATAATTACCAACGTAGGTTTGTATATCAATAAGATTTCAGCTTAATGATGAAAAAAAAAATTTATTTACAGAACAGATGTTTATTTTTTCAGTATAATTTCCTTTCTTGTAAGTCCACTTAATTCAGCTGTGAATATTAATCACATTATTAAATAGAAATTCAGCTCATTACAGTTAGGCTCCAGATTTATTGATCTATCCTTGTACATTTGTATATCTTTATCATGCTATGTTTTTGGAAACTAAAAGATTATTCTGTCTACTACATATGAAAGGTTAATTAAATTTAGCATTTTACTCTTTTGTATTCAAGATAAAATGTTACTTAGGTGTCAAGTGAAATTTGATTATTCATGGCAGAATCAGTATAATATTAGCTGCACATTTGTGTGTTTACCTCTTTGCTAGTAGATTAAAATCTTTAGCAGATAAGAAAATTACTATTATTCAGCACCTGAAACAGAAAATATGAAAAGCTTATCATTTTGCTATCCTTGTGCTAACCACAATATCTTCTTTTCTATTTCCTTACTTTAACTTTATTTTGAGCATTTTTCGCCAACTCTTTTGTAGAATTTTGACCAACTTCTGATACTGAAATTTAATTCTGGCTTTTTGACATTTTTACATAAGCTGATATAAACTGTTTTGCTGTTTGTTATTGTTTTTTTTTAAAATATTTGAAGTTTCTCAAGATTGATTTTAATGTTGCTATATGCATTTTCCTTAAAACTGGTTTAGTAAAGAGGATTTTTCATTGTAAAAGGGTGTTCTAATAGGTTTGGACCGATTTTAAATGTGAATTAAGTTTAAAATCAGTGGAAATTATTGAAATACCCTTTAGTAATAAAATCAAATCATTTTATTCTAGTTTATTTTAAAATTAACTTGTTTTAATTTAAAGATGATGCTTCAGCTGTAATCTAGTTGATTAGAATGTAAATACAGTGTAACCCGGATATAAGAGAGATTTTCTCTGGTCCCAAATTAGAGCCATACTTACCCAAACAAAATAGACCAAACCCGGATATAAGAGACTTCTGGTCCCGGTAACTCTCTTATATCCGGGTTACACTGTAATCCCTTTGAATTTTCATAAAATTTCAGTAGTTTTGTTATATATGAATTTCATTGCTGCTAAGAAAAATTTTTGCTTGAAGAAAGATTAGTGTGAAAAGAAGAAAATGTTTTGAATGATTATTTAATATTTAAAATTTTAAAGTCTTTGTGACAGTAAGATTCCTGAGTAACTCGACATTGTATATAAAACCCTAAGATATTTTTTGAAAATTTTTTTCTTACAAAAAAAAAAAGTGGGAGTGCATCTTACATGCTATCAACTTTAAAACATTTTACTTGTTTATTTTTTTTAGTTTTTATTTTTTTTATTTTTTTTTTGGACACTTTAATTGGGTGCAGGGAATGTAACTTAAGTTATGACACAAGTTAATCAATTTTAGTGTGCAGAGTTTGTGACTGCATTTAGAAAATGTTTTTGGAAATTGATTCAGCCAAATAGTTAAGGCTTTTCATTGATGTGTGTAAAAGGAACCAGGTGTTTTAATGTGTCTGAATAGAGAGAAAGAAAAAGAATTTGCTGTCTTAATTTGCAAGATTAATGAATTTCTATTCAAAGTTAGTCTGTTACAAACCGGTATACTATGTCAGACAGTATGGGTATTTATCTTATCTTGACCACTGAAAGTACCACTTTTAGTAAATAAATAATACTCACAAAGCAGAAACGGAACTATGATATATAGTTGCTGATAGCTCTGAGGGAATGTTGTAAAGTTCTCAACACACTCGTGAATAGACTTCAAAAGAAATTTTAATCTTTGGTCAGATTTTAGGTAGTGGTTTGTGCTGAGAACTTTTCAACAGGCCTTGAAATTAGGCTTGTTCTTTTGATTTCATTGCTATATGTAGCACACACACAAAAATATATTATTGTGTGCATAATTATGTGTGTATATATAATTATTTGACAAATTTCAATGTGTGTGTACACATACCGCTATACTTTAACTGACAGAAAAAAAAAATTATTTGAAGATGAAAAAAAATGGTCAAATGTCATTTACTAAATGGTATTTTTTTTTTTTTTCTAGCATATTCTATTGCTGATTTAATACAATGATCTTGATATTAATTTTTTTTTTTTTTTTTTCTCCTTTTTCTAAAATTTATGAACAATATAAACTAATTTCTGATATAAGTTGTAAATATTTATGCTATTTTAAACAAATAAACTCATCAGAGTAAGAGTTGAACTCCCAGGCCCAATTAGTTGCTTCCAAAGTAGGATGAAAACTATTTTATATAACTCAAGCATGACTCAACATTTTTACTGCAGGATTCACAATATTCAGGCTCATTGTCAAGAGATAATGATGACGTGAAATCTTATATATACTCAAATATATAGATTCTATTAAACATAAATTTTAAGACTTATTCCAAATTTAAGCTTCTGCTCTTACATTTAAGTCTGTGTCCATCTTACTCTTAAGAGTCTTGTGTACAAATTTGTAGGTATAGCATGCAGTTTTGATGAAATAGTTGATTTAAAATTTTGTATCCAATATTTGTTATATTAGGTTGGTGCAAAAATAATGACGTAATAATGTCGTTTTTTTGACGTATATTTTTTAATGTCAAAAAACGACATTATTATGTCATTATTTTTGCATCAACCTAATAGTAGGAAATATTTTCCTATCTGTTCTTTTAGGTTGTGACTTTAGTTTATCATTACTTTTGAGTAGCATCTTTTTTTTTTTAATTTATTTCATTGTTTCTTAAAATTTACCTATAAAAGAGTAAAACAAGATGCAGCTGGCAATATTGGTCTGAAAAGGATCTGATTAAATCTTACAAATTCCCTTAAATTCTGTGATATCCTTTTAATAGTTAATGAAAGTCAATTACTCGTAAACAGACTTAATTGAATATTTTTTGTATATTTAAAAGATACGGCAGATATCCTTATCAAGTTTTATGTGCTTTAAGTTCAAATCTCTTTCAGTTATCCAGTGAACCAATGTTTTTACAGGCTGAGTCAATTTAATCATCTATCATCCAAGTTGAGTATTCTGATATTTTCTTTTCAGAATGTTGTACATATCAAATTTGACTGACTTATGAATATTCCAATATAAAAACAAAATCTTGCATAGAGTACATTTGTAACATTCTTGTAATGACTGCTGACATCTAAGTGAGTATCTTTATGAACAAATAGGAGAATCTGTTTGAATTTCTTTTTTCACTAGAGTTGTTGGATTGGCAGCTCAGGAACTGTGTTACATATCATTATTAAAACTAAATAAAATGGAAACTTTGTCTTTTTATCTTTTCTAGACTATTATGTTAAAAGTGAAAGATAAAATTAGTCAAAAAACAGGATTTCAGAAGCTATTCTAACTTGAACTACATACCTATCCTATTTCTGATATGCTTGTTGATACACATGATTAACTAAATGCTTCAGATGAATGTTTATACAATATTTACTCATGTCTATTCATCATAAGGAAAAGAAAAATTGGTAAACATTTCAAGGAAATGAGTGACAGTAACAAATGGATCAGTTTTCCTTTTTAAGGTTACACTCTTAATACTAAATATATGTCAAAATGTACAGTTGTTCCTAAGTTAACCACATCCCGCATATGTGTCTACTTTTTACTAACTCTTCTCTATAGGCACACAGCTTTATACATGTACTGAATTCATTACAAACACTTTTAGAGTGCCTTCATATTGTTCTTTTACTGTTTATGTAAGCATACACAATTTTCTCTCACCCCTTTCACAGAGTCATTCTTTCTTACAATCACTCTTTTGCCTTTTCATATCTATCTTTCTCTTATATGTACAAACTATTTTCTTTGTTATGTATACACATGTGCGCATTTTTTACTCCTTGGGTTTTTATCTTACTCCTTGCTTACACACATTCATACAATTTCATTTTTATCTACTCAGATTTTCTCTTAATTTCATTTGCTTCTCTCATCGCACTTTCTTTCTGAAGCACATGCTTGTGATGATGAAAGACATTGTGTTTTTCTGTTTGTCTTTCCATTGCTTTTTCATATGCACACACATACACATGATAATTATAACTAGTTTAAGCTTTCCTATTCATGTTTACAACATAGATTTTCCCATTAAATACATCTTTTTCCTGTTTTTTTTTCTTCCTGTCTCACAAGCATTCATACATCCCTCTTTAGATACATATACAAAAATGATATATGTTTTTTGTCTACTGGGATGGAGGTGTGTGTGTGTATATATATATATATATATATATATATATATATATATGCAACTGGTCATGATTACCCCAAAACTATGCTTTGCCAGTATAAGTTTTCTGCCTATTGTGAAGTGAAGCAGGCCAAAGTGACTGAAGATTGTCTGTAATTGAGAGGAAGGCAGTGTTCCAATAATACTAATAAGTCCATACAGCTCATGTGATTGATTACTATTATCATGTTACAGACTGAGCATGGAATGCATAAACTGGAAATTCTCTCCAGAAAGCCTCATGTTATTGACAGTGTGACGTCTGTGTGATGGATGCTATCCTATTAAAGAATAGATGCTGTCTGACCTTTCAGATGTGAGAGGAATTTACCATTGCACCATTCTCTCTAGTCAGTTACTGCCATCACCACCACCCATTCACTGCATTTTTTTCTTTCTGCTGCACATGTACCACTGCTGCCATTGAAGCTGCCGCTGCTGCCACAGACAAGTTTTCTGGTCAGCTGCACAAGATAGTGTTTTTTTAAATTTTTTTTTTTCTCTTTCTTTAATGCGTTTTGAGTTTAGCAAACTTTCTGTGTGGATTATTTATTTTCTTTTTTATCTGAATCTAAAAGAGTTTTCTGCTTGGGACTTTAGTACTAGGGGTTATTTGATTTTTTTTTTTTTTTTTTTTTTTTCTTAATAATAATCTTTATTATTTTTAGAGTAAATAGAGGTGTTCTTTTTCTTGTCTGAAAAGCATATCATGGATTCTTTAAACACTTGCTGAATATACCAGCCTTTGAACATTAGAAAACAAGTTAAGTTTTTTTTTAATATTCTTTACTTATTTAAATTTTATTATGTTTCAGAAATTTACTTTTATATATTTAATTCTTTTAACTGTATACATTTCATTTTGTCAGCTTTTTACATGAGAAAAAAAAAACCCTGGAACACAATCTCTCTTTGTGCCCAATTTTGCATTTAATCTCCTATTTTCTCCTCTGATGGAAAAATGCTGTATTTACTGTATAGCCACCAGTCATAAGATCTATAATAGTGTTATACAAGTTATAATAGTTAAATATAAATTTAAATCTTAAAAATCTATTCCTCAGATTCATTATTCATAAATTTTATGATTTTTTTTTTTATGTCATTCTAGTTTCTTCATGAAACATTTAAGAAATGACATTTTAAGAAAAATCAAAAATTGTTGATAATATATACAATATCAAATAATGAGAAACCATAGTCAACAAGCCATTGTATATAAAAATCAAGATTTTTCAATCTGTTAATTCAAATATTCTTAGAACTGACCAGATTCCAGAAGTAAGAATTACTAAAAAGACAATATAGAGAAATATTAAAATATCTAAACAATGCATATCTCTTGGCATGATGTTCTTTTTTAATGTAGACGTAATGATGCCTCTGTATCACGTTGGAAAAAACTTCTTTTTTTTTTTTTGCTTTTTCTTTTTTTACACACTTATGTTCATCCTGTACAAGGCTCAAGAACCACTCAAGGTAGTGTGTAAGAGACACAGTTATTGTGTATGTGTGGGGAAGATAACAGTTAACCCTGAACAGGTTAAGATTGTAGTGATTGATACCACAAAACAACAGTTCATGTGAAGAACCTGCTTGAGTGGAACTTACATCTCACCAATCGAATATGAAGGGAATGAAGATGGTTCACTACAGTGTGTGTAGTATGGTGGGTCTTAGACATGATGGTTAGAACTGGTGGAACTAAGGAACGTAGTTTGCTTGAACACATTCTATGGAAATAGCGATAGAGCAGCAAGAAGTTTGCAACATTTCATCTGAAGAGGTGGTTGTGTGGAAAATAATTCATCACCCACAAGGATGTGGAGACACTTTTAGACTCTATCAAGACTGGGGGAGTGAAAACTGGGCAGCTCCTGCTCATGTACTCCATTTTTGGCCTGACCTGGCTCTTATAAAGGTAGAAGATAGCAGGATGGGTCAGGTACTTACTACAATAGGTGCTCAAGGCATGAGGCCTTCCTGAGAGAACATCTGTAAATCACAATTGCCAAAAGTTGGTATGTCACTAGTTTGATTTTTGAGTCATTGAATATGACCAGCCATTTTTTTTCCTTCAATGAACTGTTCAAGCTAAGTCAGAAGTGAGATCAACTGCCATGCTCTGGTCATCTAGAGTTTTGGAGGTGCACCTGCATACTGTTGTATCATCAGCATAGATATTCAGAAATGATGGGACTATACCCTTAGGCAGATCCTTTATGCAAAGTAGAAAGAGGGTTGGACTGAGAAGCAAACCTTTAGGGATGCCTGCATTGATCACTTGGGCCTCAGAAGACTGTCTGTTAGCAACTACCTTCAGGGACCTATGCATTACAAAGGATTTTATAAATGAGAAAACTCTTCCAGGTAGAGAGCTTGTGCAGTAACCCTTTATGTATACCACACCTTTCCAAAGGCCTTTGAAATATCTAATGTGATCGTCTTTGAGATATATTTGTTGTCTAGTGCCTCACTGATTCTGTGAGTAATGGCAATGAACTGGGCTGATCGAAACCCATACTGTTTGTTGCTTAGGAGGTTGATCCAGTTGAGGTGATCAACAACCTTCTTATTGATTATAGCTTCAAAGAAATATTTGCTAATGACACCAAAGAGACTGAGGTGTCTATACTCTTAGGGAAATGAGCACTCGACCACATCCAACTTTCCACAGACTTGGGAAGGATTTCTCCTTCAAGCAGCAGTTAAATAATTTCATTAATATCAAGATAACTCTGGGTTAATATTCTTAAGTATTCTGGGATTTTGTTTGGACCAGTGACCTTCTTAGGATCAAGACTTTTCAGACTGTAATAATCCGGTCTTGAAACTTCCTCGGCTAATAAAAATATCAGTGAGATGAGGGAAATCAGGAAGGGGATTGGCCTTTGTCATCTAACATTAAGTTTTAGAGGCAAAGATGAAGGTGAAGAGCTTCACCTTATCTGACAAGGATGAAATGATCTCAGGACCATTTATAGTCACTGACACTTCTTATAAAGTTGGGAGGTACTTTTTGGAAATTGAATCCTCAACATAAAAACAAAATAATATTTAAGCTTTATTTTAAAATGATGCTGACATGCCAAAAGCCATGGTTGTTTAGTGTCATATCAGACCTCTCTAACCCTGACGTCAGTTGTACAAGTGGTCAGAAGACCTCTGGAGAGATGTTGAACCATGTCATGTCAATAGTTATCTACAGCTACCTGATATTTAGAGCTAGAGGGTCTTGTAGCAAATAGACCACTCAACCTTGTCCCATAAATAAACCCTTGATTGTATTTCTGTCAGGTAAATCTGGTGAACAAACCATTTATTTGAAATTTTCAGGATGTGCCTCAAAACAGTTCTGAGCAACTTTTGCTTGATGATAAGGTGCATAATTCCACTGGAATAACCCATCATTTTCGGGGTGCATGGAGCCTATTACCAAGTGTGAATGGTCATGAAGCTGTTCAACATCAGTAAATAATAAGTTGTTTAGCTGGATCAACTAAGTCAACCCATGTCACGATCCTGCCTCACACACGTCACTATTGAACAACCACTATCCTGCATACTACCTTGTTGACAACTAGGATCTATGACTCTGTGATGTTCACATTACACCTGGACCCAACTGTGAACTATTATTCAGACCATGTCACATGTTGCTATACCTTCAGGGTTCAATTAGTGATATCATGAGTCAAAGTGATATTTCTGGTGTCAATAGAAGCACCCTGGTGGAGGTTTCTGCTTCTATATTCTATGGAAGGTTAGAAATATTGAACTGATCGATGACTCAGGATATTTCATTTTGTTCTTTCTTACTACTCCTAAGAAAATGAGATATATCCCTAGATATGGACAGCAGAGTGAAAACAAACTACTCTCTTAGAATAAATAAAGGGCCCACTTTGAAACTGTCTGAAGGTTACCTGGATTGAGAAACATCTGAAGAAGGTCAAAATATTGTGGTAATGACAACAAAAATGAAGTCATTAACCTTAATGAAAATAATAACTTCTCATCCTAGAAATTTAAGCATTCATCAGATGTCATAGTGCAGGTTTGGGTATTTCTATGACATTAAAGTGTGTGTGAATATGTGCATGCATGTATGTATGTATGTATGTATGTATGTGTGTAATATACAGTAGCGTCCAAAACTAAGGGACAAAATTTTAAAACCTAATATTTGTTAGAAATAACAACTGTGAAAAGCTGAAATTTTGACAACTGGTAGTCGTTATCATCTATAATAACATACTAAAATTTGAATCATTTGCAAAGGATAGAAAAAGAATTATAACAATTATTTATTTATTTTCAAAATAGGATCGTCCAAAAGTAAGGGACAAAATTGAGAAAAACGATGTAAACAGTATGCTATATTCAAATTTTTTGATTTCCTCTAAAGAATAAGTCTTACTTAGTCATTTGTAAACGTTGCATCAGTCGGCACCATGGCGAAACGCCAAAAACTTGATTACTCTGTGAGACAAGCTATTGTGAAGCTACACAAGGAAAAGCACACCATTAGAGAGATTTCAGAGAAAGTGAAACGTTCCAAGAGTGTTGTAGGCAGGGTTGTTAAATCCTACAATGATACTGGCAAAATAGTGCTTTTAAAACCGGCAGACCCCACAAAACTTCGGCAAGAGAAGATCGAATAATGCAGCGTATGTCATTAAAGGACCGTTTTAAGTCTTGCACAGAAATTAAAAGGGTTATGAATAGTACCTCATGTGTTAATGTGTCAAGACAGACTGTAGACGACTGCAAGAAATAGGGCTGTTTAATCGAACTCCAGGGAAGAAACCACTTGTTAGTTCGAAGAATAAGAAGAGATTAGAGTTTGCAAACAGGTATGTAATTTGGACATATGAAAATTGGGCAAAAGTATTTTTCAGTGATGAAAGCAAGTTTAATTTATTTGGAAATGATGGAAAAAACAATGTAAAGAGACGTATTGGTGAAAGATTAAGTGCAAAGTGTACTAAGAAAACTGTCAAATTTGTGGGCGGAAGCGTCATGGTATTTGGAATGTTTTCTAGCCAAGGTACAACGCCTCTTGTCCGGTTACAAACTCGTGTAAACACGCAGATCTATAAAAACATTGTTCAAGATCATGTTGTGCCAATCATACAGAATTCAGGTTTCGATAGTGCTACCTTTATGTAAGATAATGCCCCATGTCACAAGGCAAAGGTAGTAATGAGTTACCTTAGCGAGCAAGATTTGGAAATTATGGATTGGCCACCACAAAGTCCTGACTTAAATCCAATAGAAAATCTTTGGAAGACCTTAGGAGTGAAAGTTATGGAAAGAAATCCCACTAACACGGAGGATTTGTGGGTGAAGCTTCAAGAAGAATGGTCTAAAATTAGTATCGAGGATTATCAAGAACTGATTCGTTCTTGTAGTCGAAGATGTGCAGCTGTCATTGAGAGCAAGGGCTCATTTACTAAATATTGATTGGACATGTATTTTTATTGTTTTTTTGCTGTTTACATTGTTTTTCTCAATTACTTTTGGACGTTCCAAATTTGAAAATAAATAATTGTTATAATTCTTTTTCTATCCTTTGCAAATGATTCAAATTTTAGTATGTTATTATGGATGATAACGACTACCAGTTGTCAAAATTTCAGCTTTTCACAGTTGTTATTTCTAACAAATATTACGTTTTAAAATTTTGTCCCTTAGTTTTGGACGCTACTGTATATATCAGTTTTATAGGTATTATGAGTCCAGCATGTAACTTCATGTTTACTTTTGCTCCTAACATCTTTAAACAGAATGTTGAAACTAAATAAAACATTAAGCAAATATGGACTTCTGTTATATCAAGCTGTCTGATAAAGAGTCAGTTTGTATGTATTATATATATATATATATATATATATGCGCACCCACATATAGAGATATATATGTATGTGTGTGTGTGTGATAGATTGAAAGAATTATCTTTACTAGTGTGCACATGTTTAATTTTAGCTTAGAACTTAAATTGACATAGACTGAATAGTGGAATTGAGGTTAGGAAAATTGATGTACCATAACTTTGTACACTCAACTCATGTATATTCATCGTTACATACATATATATTTTATATTTTTATGTTACAAAATGTTTGGAATATAAGCGTATTTGATTAATTGATTTGAAGCCCTGAAATAAAGAGAATGAAGCCCATGGAAGTGTTAGGTGTATGGGTGTATATAAAAAGATTTGTATTTTAAGTAATAACTATTGCATGTACATAAAGCATTGAGATTTATAGTAATGTAAAATGGTGAGCCATTTGATATACCACACACTCATTCAATACACGGGAAAAAAATGACACAGCCACACAAACAAGTTACTTCACAAATTTATTTTATCCTATCACTGATACAGAAATAAAAGAAAAAAATGGCAAAGTGCTCAAATAAAAGTGAAGAAAAAATAAAATGGAAACTAATATTTATATCTTCAACTTGTTCTTATTGTTATTTTTTTTTTTTATTTCTTCTCACTCTCTCTCTCTATCTTATTCAGAACTCTTTCAATACACTTTTAGTTACATCTCATTTATTTATATATAAATATGTATGTATGTACAGCTACCTTTCTCCAAATTATCTCAGTATTTACACACACTTTATAGATAGCAACAATTTTTCATGTTTGGATGTGAGTGGGCAATTTATCCATATATGTACGCATGCAGAAACATGGGAGAAGTATTGATGTTAAATAAAAATAAGTATAAATTAATAATTAGTGTCTATGAGGGAGAAACTTTATGGACTCGTCCAATTTGACTAGTGCTCTGTATCTTCCTTCTAGTTTTTTTCTTGTTGTAAGAAGCATTTTCGAACAGTATCATCACTACAATGATCACTGAAATTTATTCCTCTTTTCTTTTTTTTTTTCCTTTTTCTTTTTTTACCCTTTGGCATCCTGTTAGATTATGTATAGTGGCTATTTGAGTGTTACCAGAGTTACTCTGAAAATACCATTACCACAATTTCTAGGATATGATTAAATTTATTAAGACTAATAAATTGCACAATATAGACTAGTCCTCTACACATCTGTATACATATGTAGCTTAAGTATGGATGTGCATAAATATTTTATTGTTTTGGTCATTTTCAGATAATAATGTCATTGTTATGACTGCTTTTTCTTCTCTTTATGATTAATCACTGTATATTGCCACATTTTCTCTTCAGTAAGGTGTGTCATATTTTTTACCATCTTCTACCTTTCTCTTACCTTTACTGCCTTTATAATACATATTGTTTTATTTTTTTTTCATTTTTACTGAACTCATGTAACATGAAAGATTATTCAAATTATGAAAACAGTATTCCAATATCTCTTTTTCGTTATTTTAGAATTTGTTTCTAATTTTTATTGAAAATATTGTTTAGGTGTAAGCAAAAATGGAGAGAGAAAATACTGTCGTGTGTGTGTGTGTATGTTTGTGTCCGACTGGCAGTGCCCTTTTCCACTGGTTTGGTCATTGTGATCATGTAGATCTTTGCCTATTCTACTGTTGGGAATCTTTGGAGTTTGCTCGCATTCAGTCTGCTCCCTCTTCTGCCTCAATTTTACCACCATGAGTGGCCCTACAGGAGTTGAAACTCCAGACAGCTTCACTCTTGGGATCACTGGGACACAAAAGCTCTCTACCATGACAAGCAATGACCATATATATATATATATATATATATATATATATATATATATATATATATATATATTATACTGGATGTTGGAGCTCCTCCACTATGACACATTATATATAAACATTACATGTTTTAGGGGCTCAAAAAAATTAATGGTTTTTTTAAGTATAAGTAAACAAAAAACACTACACAGAAAGACAAATTACGAAATATTAGGTTGGTGCAAAAATAATATCGTTTTATGATGTATTTTTTAACGTCAAAAAATGATATTTTTGCACCAACCTAATAGTACATAATCAAACATAAACGTGGAAAAGTTTGTTCATTTTAGAAACAACAGAAACAAAAATGAAAATATATATCATTATTTAAGCCTAAAATACTCGGAGATGAAGTCCTTACTTAACATACAATAAAACCATTTATACTGCTTTTTGACAGTTACTAACACCTAAACTATCAAGTGGTAGAATGAACAAGAGGAGAAAATGCAAAATTGATAAATATAACTTTAGGTAAGCAAAGACAGTAAGTAAAAAATAAATGTTAGTTGTACAAAAGTAAATAAATACTAATACAGATAAACCTGGTAAATGTGGAAGAAGTTAAGAGAAATAATAATAAATACATATATAACTTCAAACAATATAATAAATTAAACAAATAATACTTACAAATTGTATTTTAAATTATATATATATATATATATATATATATATATATATATATATACACACACACACACACACTGTTCACTTTATTAAGCACGGCTCTTTTAGTATTTGGTTGGACACCTATTTGCCTTTAGAACTACTTTCATAATTTGGTTCTATACTTTTATTATGGCATCCCACAATTATTCTAGATTTGGTTGACTGCACATTCAGTATTCAAACCTCCTTTTCCATTACATCTCAAAGCTACTGCACAGGATTGAGATTTTCTGACTTTGCTGTGTTCTATGAACCAATTTGCTACTATTTTTGATTTGTAACACAGTGCATTGTTCTGCTGAAAATGATCACATGCTCAGTCACAGCACAAAGGCGAGCTCTGACATTTAAACAAATTTTTGTTGGTACCAAAAGTTTCACTGTATGCAAAGAAAATATTCTCCATACCATTACACCACCATCAATACCATTGATACAAAGCAGGATGGAGCCATATATTCATGTTGTTTATGCTCTACCATCCAAATATCACAGCAGCAGAAATTGAAGGTCACTAGCCCAGGTAACATTGTCTCAATTTTTCATTATCCAATTTTTGTGATCCTTGTGAATTGTATACTCATTTTCTTGTTCTCATCTGACAGGAGTGGCTCCTGGTGTTGGTGCTGCAACCACTCTGCTGCAAGGATCAGCATTTTGTACATTTACAGATATTCTTCTGTATCTCTCTGTTGTAAAGAGTTATTATTTGAGCTACTGTTGCCTTTCTATTAATTTTAGCCAGTCTGGCCATTCTCCTCTGACTTGTTTTGTTAAACAATAGAATCTTGCACACAGAGTTGCCACTTACTAGAGATGGTTGTCCACAATAATCTTTGTAGATCAGTAATTTCTGGATGGCCAGACCTGCCCATCTGGTTTGGTTTGGTTTGTTTTACGGAATATCAACCTTAATGGGTTATTTAATGCCAACAAGATTTTTAGGATAGGTTTGTATGAATAGAATATGTATTCTTCATAAGAAATCAGTTTGTAGATCAAGTTTCATTGATGTATTTTTTGTAAAGAGGATTTTTTGTTGAGAGTCAGATGTATTGCTGGTAATATTCTTATTTTTTTTTTTTTTTTTTAAATGTATTGCTGATATTTTTACTATAAAAATGTATTTTTATACTTTCATAGTGTTTTGACTCTAATTTGAGGGTTAAGTTGGCTGAGACCCTAACAAGTACTATCACCCCAGTTCAGAGAGGACCTGGAAACAACAGCAATTAAGAGGTGGTTCCACACTCCTCAAAACCTCCTGATCATAGACCTTGCTGCCAGATTTAGTTTATCGTCATACCCAGGACGACATGACCATCTGGAAGCATGCTGTATTCAAAGTTACTTAAATCACCTTTCTTTCCCATACTAATGCATGGAATGAAATTCAGCAGGTCACCGTGACCATGTTCAAATGCCTATAGCCTTTAAATTGCTGCTACATCATTGGCTGATAAGAAATTTGCATAAAATAGCATTTTTTTCATATGAACTTAATTATGTGGCTATTCCTAACCCCAGGCAAATTTCATATAAAAGCTTATAAAAAAATGAAAAATATACAGATAGTAAATACAGAAATACATAAAGTAAAAATACATGTAAATAAATTTACCCTTACAGTGTGGCAGTTTTTTCAGTGTGCATGGAAAAGACAGAAGAGAAAAGTCAAGAATATTAATGAAAAGAGGTGGAAGCAAAAGACATTTTTCTTAGCCTTCTTTGGCGCAGTCTCATCTTGGTTTTCTGTACAAGTTGAAGATTCTGCTGCTGTTGATGATAAAAAAATCATCCAGGGTTAACTACTTTCGGACCCCTTCCAAATGTATGTTATCACATTATCATTAAAGGGATTCACCTCAGTTCAACAGTAGCCATGTCAAGGTGATATTTGTTCGCCAGTTTAGAAACTTTATTCCAGCGAGAAAACATGTCTCTCTGTTTGAATATTCTCCCACTCTTTTCTGCTTACCTTCATCAGAAGAGAGTGCAATCATCACTGCTTTGGCCTCTTCTTTGTGGAAGCTGTTCCAGCTACTCAGTGTTCCTCTACAAATTCTTCAGTATCCATTGTGTCCACTTCCAGATTCATGGAATTACCCTTTGACAGACAATTTCTTGCATATCAGTCTCTTAAACTTCCAGAATTTCTTGGAGTTACAACTTCAGGCCACAATGCCCCCACTCCAAGCAGTATTTAAACAATGAACTGAAACTTTCTTTCAAACTGAAATCTCTGCATCAGAGATATAAATTGACTTTTCTAAAAGTCCTTCAGTGTGACATCACTTGAAGTTGTAGCTTCAAAACATTTTCTAATGACAATTTTTATGTCTTTTATTTATTTTTTTTTTTTTTTTTAAATAGAAATGACCTACTAGTGGATGGGCTGGAGAAGGTGATTTTTGTTAAGTATAAAATTCACTTGCAGAAAACTAAATTGTTTCCATAATCAAATTAGGAGAATGTGCTGGAACATTGTCTATGATCAAAAGGGCTTTGACTCAGTGAAAAGATATCTAGTTATTCAAGCTGTGTGCTATAACCATCTCAAAACAGCAAGATGGTTCTTATTAATAGTTTTGAATCCTCCTCTGGGATTTTCTGAATGATAAACAAGATGTTTTACATTTCAGTCCCCAGAAGTAGTTCTTCATTGGCTTGTGACCTGGCACTGAACTCTCCTCCTTTCTTATATGTAAAAGGCTGCATCTTTTTCAAAAGAAGCCTAGTTCTGTCACAGGTGAGCACTTGCTCACTGTCCATTAGTTACTTTATGGTATTGTACTAGCAGCTTCACAACACAATATAATCTATTTCTTTTTTAAAATATGGTAAACCACCCTTTTGAAACAAGAATCTTTAGCACTGTACTACCATTCCAATTGGGAGCATTAACTCTAAGGTCATTAGATATTTGTCCTTTGCATAAATTATCAACATATACTATCACTAGCAATTTCTTTTTCACACCAAAAGTAAATGTTTCATCTCTTCAATAAAAATGTTAAGTGATTTACAAAGTTTGGTTCTTCCCTCAACCACCTGAATACTTTTTAATTCATCTAAATTTTTGAGTATAGTGCAGATTGTTGATTTTGCCATTCCTTACTCTGCACTAAGTTTGCTAACACTTCTTTCTTTTTCATGTTTAGAAATTATTTCCTTTTTAATTTGTGTGGTAATAAATTTTCTCAGCTGCCAATTGATCCATGGTTATATTTTTTTTTTAAATATATTATGAAAAATTAATATAAAAAATAGAAATTTGCTGCATGCTAATTTCACAACTTAAGGCACAACATGGAAATTGAGTTGGTGTTGAGGACGTTCCTAGTCACTCAGTTTGTTGTTCAAATTTAAGCTTGTTAAGCCAAAAAAATGTTGATTTATTGAGAACATAAATAAAATTCAATTTAATATTTTTTAATTTGTAGCAGCAAAATTGTTGTTCTTGGAATTTATTCCAATATCTTCATTACTTTTTTTTTATATATTGTACATCAGCTATGATTCCAATCTCTATATCTTTATACCAATTGAATATATGGCAGAGTCTGCTTTTTAGGATGCTCATTTTTGCTTGGTTTTTAAAATATGACTCTCTTGAGTGTCAGCCACCCTTAATCTGGAGAGGGAATGTCTTCTGTTTTGATCCATTGCTGTTTGATCCATACAAATAAATATTGACAATAACAGAAATGTATGCTACACTTATTTGATATTGAAAGTAGGATGATGAAATGCATTTTGGGATTGAGTATAGGAAACTTGTGAGGAATAAAAATTAATAAAAGATTCCATTTTGTGTGATAGACTTGATTAATTTTGATCCATGTTTTTGATATTGCTTGGAGGGGGTGTTTTCTTATACTTGCTACATTTTTAAATACTTTATTTGCTTTATTGTCATGAATATCTATTGCTTTTAATTTGTAAAACCAATTTTGAGTGTTCTTTGAATGATCAGTCCCAATTGACCATTTCTCATTTCTTCTACCATTAAGAATATTTATTTGAAAATAGAATGGTGGGGAAAAAATCAATAGGAGAAAAAAATGTTCCTTTCCTTTTGTAAATTAACATCTCTCTTTTGTACACTATGATTTAACTCATCATACACTAGGAATATAAATTCAGCAGAAAAATGTATTCATTTTTTTTATTTTTATCTTGTAAGGAGCAAAATATTAAAAATAATAAACTTGCTTGGATCTCATTTTTTATTTATTTTTTTATGATAATTTATTATAAGAATTGAATTTGTTATTAGGAATCTAATTACTTTGCCTATTCTATTTCAACATCAGTGAACAGTTAATTAATCACTTTATTATATGGTACAAAGTCAGTGATTTTTATATATATATACATATGTGTGTGTGTGTGTTGACAAATATACTCATTATAAGTTCTGACTCTAATTTTGGTATGTGGCACCATAGAGTAAGTTTTAAATAAAAAAGAATAAAGGAAATTTTAAAAAAAAACTCATTTAGTTATTGTTTTCATCTGGACTTGTGAAAAATTTTTATCTTTACAACAATTGAGTCTAAGAAGTGTTACAGTTACATTATCTTTCTTGCAAGGATTAGGTGAGATATTCCATTTTCTTTCTTACATATTAAGTAAAAAAAAAAGAAAATGAACAAATAAACAGTATTTCTAAGAGGCAAGTTTGTTTGAATACCTTTTGCTTTCACTCTGTTTTTCAATTTGCTGCTTCACATATCACCACCCCTAGTGATTATGTCCACAGTCACAAAAGCGGAGTATCATCTACCATGTATTCAATTGTGAAAGCAGAATAACATGTATCATTTTATTACTTCAAAGTTACCAAGAAAATTACATTTTTGGCATTAAATGACCCATAAGGAGTTGATGTGCCATTAAGGAAACAAATCAATCAATTTGTTACCTTCAGGGTTAATTTTTCTCTGATTGCAACTGAGGAATAAAACAATTCTTATGTGCTGTAAGTTTGCTATGGCAGTAGATTAATAGGATTTCATTGAACATGGATTTTACAAACTTATAGAATAATATTCATGAATTGTACCTATTTGACATCTGAAAATTAAGTCATGTAACCCAGTACTCTACCACTAACCAGTTACTGTGTGATTTTACTAACAATTGTCTATATATACCTCCTAGGATTATAATTGATTTTATAAATATGGGTCTAACAAAAACATTGATTTGAAATCAGAAGCTCTTCTGTGTGGTCATGAATTTGAGACATGATATATGATGTATGGTTTGAAGTTGATATTTGGTTTTGATAACCTGTCTTTAGACAAAACAAATGACATTAACTTATATTTGCTAATAACTTGGTGATAAACTGTCATTCTCATTCATCTATCAATTATCAGGATCTGGTTAGATATCAGATGATGAAAACTTGCTTATGTCCAAGTAAAATTTATATATTCATATCTAAGAGAAATGTAATGTTTCTAATATAAAAGTATTTTCTCTTTCTTATCAACTACATTTGCTGGAATACAACTGTAATTACATAAAATGATAGCATTTTAATTAATTATAATATTGAAATGAAAGAAAAGAAAATGATTTACACCTGTAAAAATATTGCAAAATAGTTTCCCTGCTCAACAGTTGAAGTTTTGATTATATATTTTATTTGAATATGAATGTTTTCATGAAAAAACAGCTTGTTGAAATAATCAAATGAAAAATTCCATACTCGAGATGTACATGGTGCAAAGTATATATAAATTGTTATTCATTAAAATTTAAAGAACTTTTAGTAATTAATTATAGAATTGAGATTGGATTATAAAACATTATATAGATTATAAAATGCCTTTGTTAATTACTTCTGGTCAATGTTTACAATTTGATGTCATTTCAACATATAAATTTCAGTATTTTATTCTAAAGAAGACAAGCTTCTAATCTTACATTTATTTTTAAATGTTTCTTCTTGCATTTAGCCTTTATTCATGCTTATAATTAAATATTGCTTAATCAGGCATGAGAACAACATTTTAAGTTAACATTACTGAATTTACCCCTCTCCACAAAAAATACAAAGATTCCATAGGACAATATCATTCTTTGAGAGTTCTAAGCTCAGTCCACTTCCCAAATTTTTAACAAATGATCAACAGAATTAATTTCTTTTTAATCCTTTTACTTTGATTTCAGCACACCTTTGTATACACTGATGTAGCTGAAAATCATCTCATTTATTATGAGGAAGCAACTGAAAAGAAACTTGATTTATTCTCATTAGATATGTAAATTTCTTTCATTTAACCATTTTCAAATATTTGTTCTGAAAACTTTATGAAAAATAAAGTCTGGCTCACAGATGGATAAAATATGAAATATATTATTCATAATTTAAAATTATTTGCAGTTGAGAACATTAGCAAAAATAATGTTATTAAGAAAAAATATTAACTGAGAATAATGAAGTATTTTCAACAGCAATTGTCTCATTTTTAAAATAAGTTCTGGTAATAAAGGTATTCAGTATGCAGAATAATATTTAAAATGACAATATCAATAATTCTTGACTGTAGCAAAGAAAACTGTGAATTATCAAACCAAGTGACAAAAAAGAAAGTTAATTACTGAGAAAAAGGCCACATATTCTGCATGATATGCTGAAGAGGGAATGTCCAAATTAAAAACAAGTCAGTCGCAAAAGTCGCTGCCATAAAAGTATTTCAGATATGCTAATATTGTGTGTCTTCTCCCAGCTGTGGTCAAATGAAAAAAATTTTCCATCAATAAAAACAGTTGGTGTTCTTGAATTGGGAGGAAATTTGTGTATTTGGTAGTTACCATGTTTGTTAGTGAGTGTGGTTTGTGATATACTACTTGTGAATCAATATTTCAACATTTCTTTCTACCCCTAATATTCGTGTTTGAACTTGCAATTTGTTCTCTTTATTGTGGAAGTAATCTGCAACATCAATTTTTGAACTGGAATTTTAGTTCAAACACAACAAAACCGACTACAAGCTATTTCAGCACTATCGCAGCTAGGACGTTTGACATCAAGTTGATACCCGAGTTTAATGGTTCATTGACTGGACAAGCAGTTACTGAATGGATTGAGAAAGCTATTTCAGCACTATCGCAGCTAGGACGTTTGACATCAAGTTGATACCCGAGTTTGATGGTTCATTGACTGGACAAGCAGTTACTGAATGGATTGAGAAAGCAGAAGTTCTTTGTGATCTGTGTGGAATCAAGAAGATTGAACATGTTTTTCCCTTGAGGTTGATGGACAAAGCATTTGCTTGTCTACCAGCAGTTAAGTACAGAGAAAAAAGCAGATGTTGAACAGATAAAATAGGCCCTGCAGATTGCCTTTGTGCCAGATTGTTTCTTAGCTTATGAGCTGTTCGTGGAATACCAACTGTGCCTGGATGAGTTTGTCAGTGTGTTTCTAGCCGATTTTAAGAAGCTAGCAGGACTATTTGGTGGGATATCTGAGCAAGGACTAGCATATGCATTCACAGCAGGATTACCAGCACATGTCTTCAAAGGTAGAAGATATGACTACAAGTCAACTGTTGGATGGAGCTCAGATTATAATAAAAGATCAAACTGTTACCGAGGAAATGATTGCAGCTAGCATTTCACCAAGTGGAGTTGATAAACTTCCAAATGTTAAACATCAGGAGGGTATGCGATGCTATTGATTCTCTGGGTGGAATCACATTTCCAGGGACTGTCTGGTTCGACAAGAAGATGCCCGTCAGCCATGCAGGTCACGCACAATGATGTATTGCTTCCAGTATCAAGGATTAGGCCATATTGCTTCAGTGTGTCTGGGAAAAGAGGAAGTGGACAAGACATCAGTGCTGGTCTCTTCCCCAAGTGAATTGTGAATGAGGCACTACCTGTCTTAGATGTTCATGTGAACAGAATTAAGATAGTGACACTGGTGGACATGGGCTGCTCACATACACTACCAAGTAAGTAAGCCTGTCAATCCTGGCAGGAGATGAAGGTGGACGTACTCACCATAAACAGTAATACCCTCAAATGCCACGGAGTTGGAAGTATTAAGCTTGACTTGGACAATACAAACCCTCACGACATCAAAGTCTTGGTAGTGGATGGAGAGCTATTGGGTTTTGACCTGTTGCTTGGGTTCGACTCCGTTAAAAAGCTGGGCAGACTCCAAATAACATAGTGTGGCGATGTATGGTTTCCCAAGTGTGGGATGGTTTGTTGTGCCAACATTAAAATAGGAGAATCTGATTTAAGGGGTTAAGGAAGAATTGCAGACCTGACTTAATAATAGTTGGTTGCAGCCTTATCCTGAAAAGGAACTTGGTCCTCCAAAAGGTTTAATTCTATTGGTGGCAGTGGTGCAGAAAAACAAAAATAAAGTGCGCCCAGCATTAGACTATCAAGAACTGATGTGTGCGCACAGAAACTGAGAGAGTGGCATAAAAAAGGACCTCATGTCGCTATCCTTGACCTACGGCTGGCCTATCTACAAGTGCATATCCACATCACTTTGGCCTTTTCAAACTGTGATCTTCAAGGGGTGAAGATATTACTTGATACAAATGGGTTTTGGGTTGAATTTTGAAGGCTATTGTGGAAGCTACATTATCGAAAGATGAGTCATTTTGATGGGCAACTTCATCATATATTGATGATATTTATGTTGGCAAGAGCATGAATTAAGCAGCTTGCATGAAAGAGCACTTGGCTCCTTTTGGTTTGACCTACAAGGATCTGGAGCAGTTACATGACAGCATGTGTGCTGGGTCTGCATGTCAAGCAGGATAATGACATGCTTAAGTGGAAACATGAAAATGATATTCCATCAGTTCCTGAGTCCTGATGTGACATAACGTCTTCTCGTGGGGTGGAAAACTGGTGGGTCACATTCCTGTGTGTGGTTGGCTTTGTGTTGCTGCATCATTTGTTAAACGCATAGCAGTATCGATCACATCTGGCTGGGATGACAAAGTGACAGATGCTCCCCTTAAGAACATGATTGAGGACATGGTGGAAAGAATACACCACAATGACCCTGCACCTGGTAAGTGGTGCACAAGCAGACACGCTTATGAGGTGTGAGTCAATGCAAGTTTTCTTGCCATAGCAGTTTCATTCGAGGTTAATGGAAGTGTTGTAGAGGATGCATATTGGCTATAGCCCGAGAAGGATGCACAACATATCAGTTTAACAGAATTGGATGCTATCCTGAAGGGCGTCAATTTAGCACTACAATGGGGCACAACAGAGTTTCACCTCTTCACAGACTCCGCATGTGTGCACTGGTGGGTATCAGACATGCTCACTGGCAAAGCCAGAATATGAAGTAAGGTGGCAGTCCAAGAGTATAACTTATTGATCACTAACAGATAAGCTAACAAGAGTACTGCAATGATGGTATGATGTAATCAAGAAGGAGGATGAACCAGCATGACCTATATGTTCTTCCAACCTCTCCAGATCAGATAAGTGCCATACATTGCCAGTGTGGACATCCTGGCATCAGGAGGATGCTGTATTTTGTGAGACGAGTTTACCCTATGACATCTAAGGTGGCTGTCAAGGCAGTGGTCAGAAAGTGTAAGGAATGCCAGTCAATTGACACAGCCTCAAGTTATTGGTCACAAGGCAGCCTAAGTGTGACTGGAATCTGGACTCATTTGGCAATAGGTATTACGCATTACAGTGGTTATCACTACCTTGCATTGATTAACTGCAACCCAAGTTGGTTTGCGATATGGTGATGCCTGCTTCAGCAAGACTCAAGAAGTGTCATCCGACAGTTGGAAAGTATTTTTTTTGACTGAGGCTCACCATCAGAAATCCTTACTGACAATGTCACTGCATATCACAGTAAGTCCTTTAAAAAAATTTTTGGAAGAGTGGGGAATCCAACTTCACTTTTGTTGCACATATGTTCCTGCAGGAAATGGTATAGTGGAAAGATCTCATTGGAGCATAAAGAGAATTGCAGCAAAGAAGCAGTGCACAGGTATAATATCATGCCGAAGGATGACCTATCGTCCACAAATATGCCAATATGATTCACCATTACCAATTGAAAATGAAGAGAATTAGTACAAACTTAGTACCTGATCGTTGTAAAAATCACTTTATATCCAAAGTTGGGAACAGAGTGTGGGTGAAACTCCCCATGTCTGGTGTACTCCCAGGTAGCAAGTGGATCACATGAAAGTCCACAAACAATAATACTTAACGGGATGCCTTGGCATGTAAAAGATCTTTGTCTTTTCATTGACTCTGGTACATCGTGTGACTCAACGATGATTTATTGTCTGAAAGTGATCGGATAATTGAGATCTGTAAATCCGATTCATCCACAGATGTGGAGATTCCAGAAACTCTGGATACACCTGATGATTCCTCAGGGGACGACTCACCAACACACGTAAGGGTGATAGTTTCATTACAATTAAGCACCAAGGTAAAGAAAGCCCGTCCATACTGTGCGATTTGTGATAATCAGATGGGTGGGGGGAGGATAGCGAAGAGAAAACAGTAAATTATCTTTTGTGAAACCAAGCAACAGTATGTCACATGTATTCTACAATGGAAAATGTGGCAAAAAAGAAAGTTACTTATCAAGAAAAAGGCCACATATGATATGCTGAAGACAGAATGTCCAAATTAGAAACAAGTCAGTCACAGGAGCCACCATAAAAGTATTTCAGATATGCTAATATTGTGTGTCCTCTCCCAGCTGTTGACGAATGAAAAAAATGCCCTGTCAATAAAAGCATTTGATGTTCTCAAATTGGGAGGAAATTTGTGTATTTGGCTACCATGTTCGTCAGCGAGTGTGTTATTTTTCTGACTGGTTATGTATATTGTGATTTGTGACATATTACCAGTGAATAGAGATTTTGACATTTCTTTCTGCCACTGATATTTTTTAAATGCAAACAGTCAAAAAATTTTATTCTCCAGAAAAAAAAAATCAAATTAGAATGTCTCCCTAAATTATTTACATTAATTAAGAAATAAATGCCAATTGTGAATGATGAATTGTTTTTTTGCTTCCTCTTTTGCAATTCATTATGGGTTTATCTTCCATCAGCAATGTCATTAAACAACTTATAAATTCCCAATTGAGTAAACTTTGGTTTAGTTTGGTAAGAAAACACTCTCATATTTAACTCTTTCTTTATATGATAGTTCATGGTCCATTTCAATTTGTCATTGTGCACTAAGAATAAATCTATATACACACATTTCTTTGTTTGATTGCTGATTTAATTGGGAAATTTCCATAAGTGCCAGTGGTTGTTGATATTCAACGTTGGGTAAAATCAGAATTATGATGGAGCATTTTTAAAGCAGCCAATTCCTCAATTCACTTGGAAAGGTCTAATGAAAGGCAATCTTTCTTTACACATTTCTATCCTGTTCTATTAAGTTTAGTAAATATCTATTAATTAGTTGGTTTGAAACTCACAATTCCTGACATCCCCTTTGTTAGGTTTTAGTTATTTAAAGTAAATAAAAGTATATTTCTCATTTCTGGGTATGGAAGTCAGTATGTGTTTTAAAGTTTGTTCAGGGTTACAAAAAGTTAACTTGGAATGTATGTTTGTGAATTTTGGGAGAAATTAATGTCCTTTCTGTTAACACTTCTATATCACTTTGAGAGGAAGATTTTATTTTTGTTTGCATTTCCCCTGATAGAAGAAAAAAAATTTCAATACTTAAAGATTTAATTAAAGGTCTATATGAAGACTGAAATATTATTCAGATTTATTTGATATATGATATATAAAGATCATTATATTCATTCATTGACATAACTTTTTTACTCGTAAATGATAAAATATTTTGCATTTAATGTTTTTCAGTGGGGGGGGGGCTATCAACACTCTTGTGAACAGTTACACTGATGTCAAACTGTTGGAGGTCTCCATTTGACTCTTAAGGATAGAAAGCCTTTATTTTTAATATACTCCCGATTCGTCAACATAGATTGACTTGTAGCTATTAGCAAATATTTAATTTCATAAGTTAGTGATATATAAAAGAGATAGAACTGTTTTAAGAAAAACATTTGTTAAATACCAAATTGAGGGAATATTTATTGGGTCTTCTCAGACTGGTTTTCTTTCTAGTCATTTAGTCTAGAATTTGCTTATTTCTGACAAATGTTACTAATTGATATAGGTTATTTTCTAAGCCCTACTTTGTCTGGTACAAGGCTACAAGCTGTTTATTCCAAAGGGGATATCCAAGTAAATATTCATCATATTCAATGAATAAGTTTAGTTGATATAGGTTTCTCTAGAAGAAATGACACTAATTAGTGTGCTTGCTTTAAAAGCTGGTAGAAGTAAAATAGTATATTAGGAGTATGGCCTTGAAATTGGCTTACTCCAACAAATATCCACAAAGTTCAATTGCCTGTTTCCAGTTTAACAGATATTCAATATGAAGTGAGAGCTTAGTTACCAGTCTTTGACTGATTGTAAAAAATGAAAAAGACCTGTGTTGAATTTTTTTTTTATGATTTACACTAGCATTTAAAAATATTTGTAATGAAATTACTTGAATGTAATAATAAATTTGTTTTTTATTTTCCTACAGTTTTTATGCTTTTTATATTTTATTGTTACAAATGAACATATTGATATGACTCAATTTATAGCAACAAATGACAATGAATAAAAATTACTATCTACTTATTAGCATTATTAATTACATACTTCTCAACTCAATATTAATCAGAATGAAGTAATTGCACTTTCTCAGTCTTTTACTGTCACTTTTAAACCTCACCCCCACAACATCTTTTGCTGGATCACAAAAGCTCATCTTACAAAAAGTAATTACATATCATAAATTGATAGCCACAGTTCATAACATGCTTTTTGTTATTATTGGACAGTCTTTTTTGAAAACTTTAAAGTATTTTTAGCTGTTCAATCTCTTCACCTCTCTCCTACTTCCTACCTCAAGTATTGACCCTCCCCATTACCAGTACATGTTAAGTTCCATTCATTATCTCATCAGCTAATTACATGCACACTAGAATGAATACCATCCAACAACTGAAGATAATACATTAGTAGTAGCCACTTGCTTGTGAACTCCCATCATCTCTTTGAATGATCATTCATTGTTTGAAAAAAAAAAAAGAAATATAGCAAAAATTAGGACTACTACAACAACAGCAACAAAAAAATAAATAAATGAATAAATAGATCATTATTGTCCTGTCCCACCACACAATCATTGATCTTGACTGACAGTGTGTCAGCAGCCATTTTCACATAATATCTATAAGAAACTTTAGTCATTACTTAATTAGCATTTCTTCATATCATCAATAATTCTGCAAAAGGTTTGCACTTTAGTAAAAACAAAAATGTTAAAAAGAAAAATGTTTTGGTGAGTAGTATTGTGATGGTAGGGGAATGTAACTAGTTGTTAGGTTGGTATTCTGAAAAGTAATTAAATGAAAATGATTGGATTTACTTTTTAGTCATTGTTATAATGTACTCTTTCATTACTTGCTCTCAGACAACAAAACTGTATTGTCTGGCAGATCAAATATTACTGATATTTATTGATGCTGAAGCTTTCCTTATTCTCAAGATATTGTTATAAATAGGATGAGAAGGGCTCTATTTGTTGTTCAGGGAGATAGATGCACTAGAGATCAGTGTTCAAGCCTTAGCAAAAGTTGGGATTTTCTTAACAAATGCAACTACATAATTTCTGCTATCTGTACTTTTGCTTTTTCTCTTATATCTAGCCATCTACTTGATGAGGCTTTGTACATTAAGTAAAACGTTATGTGAAAACCTTATTATATTTACAAATAAATATATCTATATTTGTGTTAATACCTAAAAGATCTCAATTATATGAACTATACATGTATAGTTCATATAATTGCACATTTCAAAGTTTCATTTTTCATTCCATTTTAATATCAGTCTTTTTTCATACCTTTCCTTAGCATGCACTTTACTAAAGGGTGTTATAAATAATGCAACTAGTGATTGTCTTTATGGTCGTCAGGAGTAATAATTTATGTTGGTTCAGTTTTGTTTTGGGAAATTAAATACTTTCAAGAGGAATTCTGAAATTTTATAACTGTTGACTTCAATATTTAATATATCATATAAAATGTGAGCATGAAAAAAATAAATCCCTATAATAAAAATTTATTCTGTCCTTCATATCCACTAAATACTGAAACAATGAGAGTTTAGTAAATTAATATTTGTAACAGAAATAAAAACTTTATTTGTAGTTTGCAAAATATGGCAAAATCTGTTGGTGATTTACAAGCAATCTTTTGTTCTGCAAAAGAAAACACAAACAAATAACATACAATATTATTGACTGCCAGTGTATCATTAACACCCTTCTTTGCATTACTTGTATGAGTCACTAGATGGGTTATCTTCCCTTGTTTGCATCTGCCACTTTTGCCCAGAATTTTTGAACAGTTCTTTTGATTGGCAGGTTTGTTCTTGCAGTTCAGATAAAGGAAGCCGTACACAGGCTGTCAACTTCACTTCTTAGCATTCAAGGAATGTGCTAAGGGGACATGAAAGGTCTCTCTTTCTCTCTCCTGGTTTCTTGCAGACTGAGTCTCTGAAGTAATGACAGCCCATGATTAAATGGATAAGATTGGAGCAGAGTTGTCAACACTGTTTGCCCAGGCCACTTGTATACACCCAGTATTCATCAACAGCTCTGGCAGGTGTTGTCATCTTGCATCTCACTAAACCCCACTCTCTCAGATTTTCTTTCTTCCTTTCTTTGAAACATTTCATTTTATTTTATTTTTTGTGATATTCACTTTGTCTCACTACCAGAGAATTTTTGCTTTCTTTTTTCCTCACTCCCACCTATTAAATCTGCTTCTTTGTTTCTTTAATAAGGTGTCTGGGGGAGATACTTTTGTTTTTCTCAAGCTCTTTCTGTCTTTCTTACTGCTATATCTCTTTCCCTCCTTATTGTGTCTTTTACTCTTTATTTCCTATTCTCTTTTATCCATTTTTCTATTCCTTTATCTCTCTTCTTATCTTTATCTCCATTTCTTTTTACCTTCAACTCTCTGTCTTGCTCTTTTTATATTTCTTCTGATGCTCACATTTCATTTCCTTTTTTATTGCCTGTACACAGTTTACTCACACTACTATAAGAAATAATCTGATGAGAGTGATAGGAGTAAATAGGCAAAGTGTCACTATATAGGTGAAGAAAGAATAGTTGTGAGTTTAAAAATAAAAAAGGTCATTTTATGTGTAAAAGCTGTTCTGGGAAGAGAAAAAAAATTGTGATTGAAAGAAAAAAAGAGGAACCCTCTCTTTCTTACCAAACACAGCTAAATTGGCACAATACGCACTCAGACATGACAATGGTGTCAACTTTAAATGTACAAAAATAAATAAATAAAAAGTCCTTGCTGTTGCAATTCATAATACTAAAATGGCTTTCTGGTGTGATGACAACCTTGCAGAAATGTTAATCATGGTCACTACAAATGTAATTTAATCTTGAGTTTTACAAAAAGAATGTATCAATATAAACAAGTATGTGCATGAGACAACAATTAAACAGATTAAATTCTGAGAATAGAAAAGGAAAAAGAAAATTAGACTAGGTGATTAAAACCTGTTTTATCTTATAATTGCAACATTATTTAGCTATTCATTATATAACACAGTAATCATCATATATGTTAAAAAGGTTAAAAATACTAATGGTGACAATTGATCTTTCATAATTGTTATCTCTATTTTTGTTGTTCCCACAACATGTCAGCTGATCCATTCTACAGCCTTCTTCAGGGATACTACATGCGAGAGAGTGAGAGTCTCATTCTCTTTCTCTAGTTGTACAAAGCAAAAATATCACATAGAAAATTTTAAATATTAATAGCATTGCTTGTAAGATAAGTCATTCTATTTTCTGCAATACATGTGCTGCAGCTTGTTCTATAATTTTTGGCATGGAGATGTTCTAATTTCCTTTCTTTGTTAATACAAATTCAATACAATATCTTTTGGAAGAATGTCTATTTGATTGTAGTCAAAGCAGGTCACTAGAACATTTCTGATTTTACAAGTGCACAAAATTATCCCTGCATTTCAGGTAGTAGGAGAAAAGCAAACTAACTTCACATTCAATGCTTGCCTCCTTGTACCACAGCAGTAGTTTAATGTACAAGTTAGACAGGATCATTTATTATGTTAGGCTAATCTATTTGAAATTTTACATGTCGCTATCAATATTCCATAAGTTATTCCAAACAGTTTTAAAGCCACAATAAAATTATTCCACAAGTTATTTAAACTAATAGACTAAACTAATTTCACATGAGCTTTTTAAATTTCTTTGTGACAGGAGTTAAATTGGATGTCTTTTGTTTTTTTTTTCTGGAATAATAAGTATTAAAAGAAGTCTATTTTACCATGAAGAGTTCTGAACATTGTATTCTGCATTAATAGGAATGACTGATTTCAGTAACGATTATTATAATGAGTTCATTTATCATGATGGTATTGTTTAGTTAAGATAATTAAGGACACGTGGCACAGTGGATAAAGGCGTTGGTTAGATCCAGTGACAGGACCCAAAGAGTGTGAGTTCAATAGCCGGTTAAGGCAGTGGAGAACTTTCAGAGGGAAACTTAACAGGAGATAACTGACATCCATTAAACATGGCACGTGGAACTAGAACAGTCTACCCCAGTGAGCGAAATAAAGGGTTAAGTTCGACCTTCCAACCACCTGAAGAAGGCCAGAGTGTACAATGGCTGAAACGTTGTAATAAATATGGCGACAAAGATGAGGACAATAGTTCGAATAATGTAAATAATGAAGATAATTAAACTTTAACGATAAAATAAATAAAAGAAAAATGTAATATAACCCAAATCATAATCATGTAATCAGTCTTATTTGGGACTTATGACTTCATCAGTATACATTGTGTTGCATAATTAAATATGATTTTGGTTGTCATAATCTGAAAAATAACATACTTGCTAGTTGTGATGATGATGATGGTGATGATGATGATGATTATGATGAATATTTTTATTCTCCTTATGCCTTAATACTTTCTGTTATGCTAAAGCAAACATATATTTAGGATCACTCAGCTGTATTTGAAAAATTTTACCTGAAAAAGTTTGGCAGGAAAGTAATGTATCTATTACCCCCACCATCCTGCTCTTTCTATTTCTATTTTAGTTTTATGTGTTAAACTCATTTTAGAGCATTTAACATTTTGTTATATTTAATGAGACAACTTAAAGGCAACAAAAGTTGCTTTAAAGTTTAAAATCTACACTGTTGTGATTTCTTTCTTTTTTTTTCTTTTTTGTTTCAGTTAACGATTTCGCTATTATTTGTATATAAATTTCATAAAATTACAATGTAATACATTTTTATTTTTTATATACAATGAATGGCATATACTATTTTCTTAGCTATTGCATGATGTAAAAAAACAACTTTTCCTTTAATATTAAAGTGTATTTAAAACTATCATTGTTTTTTTTGTTTTTTTATTATAATTTAAGTGAATAATCAATTAAATTAGTAATTTCTATTAAAATAAACTTTTATTGTTATTTAATAGTTCTAATAAATAAACAATAAACATCCTAGAAACAATGTTTTTCATTGAAATAATTTTCCTTAATCAATAGACTATTATGCTGCTTGTTTATATGTATTGTTAAAATTGTATTCCAAATTAAAAAAGCTACCTCTGTTCTTTGCAAATGAACTTTGTCCATGACTAAATGCTCTGGATTTTTTGTCACAGTGCCTATTTTCAGTCTGCTCTAACAATTTACAGTTGAGGTCTGATTTAGAAAAGTAGTTTGATCAAATACCTCTGATGTCTGAGGTATCTCAATGGGGAAGTGTTGAAGAAGCTGAGAAATCTTTTTGTTACCAATCTCATTTATGCATGAAATTCTCACTTTGAATACAACCCTATACTTTATCCCACTCCTGTAGACATTTGGATACAAATTTCACCATCTGCGATAAGGTTCTTTTGTAATTTGTCCTGATGTTGGTCGAAGAACAATGGGAAAAAATAAACATTCGATACTTATTCCCCAAAAAATAATTGATTGCATTTATCTACATACATAGTAAATATTTATCTAAAGAAATTAAACCACTTACAGGTTTTTTTTATCTTTAGAAGAGTAAATATAAGCAAATACATCAATAAATATACAAAATTATTTTTAAAAAATCTATTCAGAGCATGAAATAAAAAATATATTCAGTAATTTACATCCTTTTTATAAATGCCAGAAAAGGATTAAACTAATACTACTGGAGAATGTAAATTTCAGTATAACGGCTTCTGAAGAGCTGTAGATCATTCTAGAATAATAACTAATTAGTAATTAAACATTCTTCAGATGATGGTAGAGGTTATTGGTTAACCACTAACCATCATCACAGTAATGCCCAAAACTAAGAGATATTGTATTAAGTCCAGAGTTACTCTAGTTAGTCACTATTATTAAAAATAAATTTAAAAAAAAAAAAAAAAAAAACTACAACTTCATCAATGTACTGTTGGTTTGATAGATTGCAATTGGAAGGGACATTGCTTGACACTAGATTGCTTGACACTAGATTGCTTTGATCAGGTATCCCTCAGAAGATTTCCAGTCATTGTAGTAATCGTAAATGAGCAGCCACAGATGATCCATGAAAGGTTGATTGAAAATCTCTGAGCATCAGAGATAACAGACAAACCTCAAGCTGTCATCAACATGTTCTTCAGCATGGCTTCTGATCTTGTAGAAGTAATATTTCTGAAGAAATCATATGTGGACACACACGTGAAGTTTGCTAAAGAGTGTTTATGTTTAGCCAGATACTTACTAAAACGATATTTCTTGGTCTAAATTCACATTCTCATGTTTGGAAAATGAAGAATTCAAACCAGAGAACACCATCTAAACTGTGAAGTATACTGCTAGCAATGTAATTGTGTGGGGACTGTGTTTGCATTACTTGCTACAGGAAGATTTCATATAAATGATGCCATGTCCTGAAGGACAAAAAACGTATTTCAAACAAAGGTTTAAAAATGAAGTTCAGTTAGATGTTTCAGCAGAACAGCAATCCTAAACATATTGTCAACAAATTAGTGGTTTGATAAGAAAACCAACTGAAGTGACCTAGTCAGGTCCCTGATCTGAAGATGTGTGTCCATGTTTGTCAGCTGAGTAGTTTGTACAAATTAAAGGTCTATCATACAGGATCATCTAAAATATCAGCAGAAAAATGTTTGAAGCTAATGACTGATCTGAGGAAATGACTGAATACTGTTGTGAGCAAAGACTACTCCATAGAGTATTAGATTCTGTTGTTTTATACAGCTTTGTGTAGAACATCAACTGCTTTTTAGCTCTATCATTTTTTGTTTATCTTTTGTAATTTTAGATGAATATATTTGTTAAAAATTTTGTTTATACTTACTATTGTAAAAATGAAACCTATATATCGTGTAATTTTGAGGTAAATACTTAATATATGTGTAGATAAATAATGCTATAAACTTTATTTTTGTGGTGTGTATTGAATAGTTATTTTCCCCACACTATGATCAACATCAAAGAGACCATATCCTCTAACCAGCACCTACTGCATGGCATTAAGAGAGGAAGGGTCAAGGTCAGAACATGATACCTGTGGCATCTATATGGGTAAGTACCAAGGGAACTGACCATTTTTTTTTTTTTTTTTTTTTTTGTCAGTTCCATCCATATGTGGATTCCCTCTTTAAATACAGCCTTGTGCCATATTCTGCTCAATTGGATATATGAATAAACAAAAGAGAAAATCACCTTACTTGAAAAATAGTTTGTGTTTTGTGCATGGTCTGCCAAAGGAAAATTAAAGAAAATTGTTAGCAAAAACCTGTCACTTTAAGTATCAGAAGAACTATGCTAATGTTCTTTCTTCATTGACTGGCATGGCCAATCATAAAAATTGCCCTGTGAATAATAGCTGTTGCTTTGATTAACATGGGGAGAACAATTTTTGAACTTTGTGAGCGAAAGTGCATTTCCTCTGTTGCGAGTGAAAGGTTTGATTGTTGACCCTGTTTTTGGTTTTAATTTGCCTGCTGGATTTGCGTACAACTGTTTTTTGCCTTTTGGACTTTTTGAACACTGATTTGTGATTGAAATTATTCTTGACACACACATACATTTTTTTTTTTTTTTTTTTTTTTTTTTTTACTGACCCCATTGGTTAATAACTGTTAAATAAACCTAACAGTGGAAAGACAGGCTTACTGGCTACATATCAAGAGACAAGGAGTGAAAAGGTTAAAAGGAATGTAGTATGTTACTGTAGTGTTGTATGCAAATTAGATAAACAAGTATAAATAGAGAATAACTAGTGAACATAGGAGCTATTGCCTAGCAAACCCAGTTGCTATTCAGGACACAAAGAACTGTACTACGCAGAGAGATATGCAAAACATTAAATTTATTTATGAGGAGATATAGAGCAAGAAAAATAAAGAGTGGATGTACTAAGACATATTTGTACATTCCCAATTCTTTTTTTCATTTATGAAACTAATCAGTGTTTGTATAGCATTTTGATAAAAAGACATTGATAGACAATGAAGATTGTAAGGAATAAGTTAAGGAAAGAGAAGATTAAGGCAAGCAGAGGCATGAAATAATCAACCATTTTAGTTGTCAAACCTTTATTGAATTTCCATGTGTCTAGCAAGTTTATATTAAAAATATAGTTGTGCATTATTCAAGTTGTTGATGACAGTTGACATGGTTTAGCAACAGTGAATAAGAGAGAAATGAATGTAATTGTTTATTGGCTAAGGATGAATATCACAATATGGTATGCTGACTTGGAATATTAGCAACAATATTATTATTCTAACAACAGGCTCAAAATCTGGTATTGCTATGAACATGGTCATTACTTGACATCTAACCAAGGTAATGATGCCATGATAATCTTTTTAAGACGTCTTGCTATTGTTGAATATCTTAAGACCTGAAACATTGGGATTTGCATCTAAGTAAATCAGAGAAAGGATTCTTTTTAGATGTATAAAAGAAGGTGTTATACTCTTCATTCTTTTGGCTTGTGAAGAATAGTTTTTGATGCATTAAAATCACTAATTATTATAACAACAGATTTTATATAAATATAATAGATTCCCTCTATTGGTTCATATAAATGTAATTGTCTCAGGATCTGCTGCTCATATTATGCTATTTTAAATGAACTTTGTTACTCTCCTAATTCTGATGTTATCTTATTTCTTCAGATTTTTATGGCTTCTCAAGATATAATTTGAGTTTAAATGTATTTGTTTTTTTCAATGATTGTTGAATGCAGTTGATCATAAAGGAGTAATTGATAGCTGTGATAGAAATGTAGTCTTTTGATTTAAACTGGTTTTATGCTCACGTTAAAAGATGATATCTAGAACACATTTTCTTCAATTTTCTGACTGCTGACATTGTATTAGATTTAAAAGAAACTCTACAAGGTTACAATATATTGGGTCAGAACAAAAGAGCATAGTAATTTTTAAAAGTGAATTTCAAAGAGAATATTTAGATAATTGTATATAGATTTATTCAATCAATTATGCACCATTTTGTTCCACTACATTTTGCCATCTCTGAGGCAGCATCATGATTTCCTTCTCCCAGAACTTGGCATCACCCTGGGTGATGAATTGCTAATATCGTTAGATAATTTTGTAAGCATTGAAATAGATTGTAATCACAAGGTGCAAGGTCAGGTAAGTGTAGCTGTGTAGTACTGGGATATCAGGGCAGGTTGATTTTTCACTTTCTTTAGAAAGTCAATGTTGAACACCAAAAATTAGATTCATAGCTTTTACCAATTTTTAAGCATTTAGTTTTAAAGATTGTCTGAAAATATGTACAGAAATACATAATTTATGCAGGTTTTTCTTTACAAATTGACTTCAAAATTTTACTGTTTCAAGAATAAATCCAAGTAAAGTTAATCTTTTTTATATTAGATACATTGAATGGAAAATATATTCAAACCAGCATTTTGATTATGAGTCACCACAAGCAAAATATGCAATTTTTTACTGTATTCGATATGTAAAAAGTGTATAAAAATTGTAAGATTACAAAAATGGCTACTGAGTAAATAAGATCTTACACCATTTGTTATCTCAAAACAAAAGATAAGTGTATATAATAACTCCATAATATTTGCTGGGCACAAACTATTAGACAGAATGTTTTAAATTTGAATTATTTATTGAAAATCATACTAAAACTACATATAACATATTACATCATAATAAACTAAATTGTTTGAAGAAAATGGTCTTTAATTGCACAATAATTTAGTAATAATGTGCATGTACTTTGTTTCTAATCCATATACAATTTGTAAGGCCTCATGAAACTATAAATTTTCTAAGGCTGTGCTATAAGCATTGGTGTAGCTAGTGTTTTTGCTGACCAGGGCGGCCCTCAAGTTTGCCAACTTTCCCCAGATGGAATGTGTGACACTATTTAGCTTTTGGCTAACTAATTAAGCGTGGAAATTAAAAGCGAGAAATACTTAAGGCGAGAAGAAGACATACTGAGCGATGTTATTTTTTTTAACAAAAGAAAACTTTGGTAAAGGTTTTATTTTTCATCTGCGAAGAAAAGTATTTTTTTTTTTGCAGAAAATAGAAAATTCGTAAGATCTCAGATCTGTCAGAATTAATTTATGCCATGACGCGGCGAGGAACGGTAGAGTGCGAATAAAAGATAGCAATCTGCCCATGGCAATAATGAAAATTTCAAATTGGTCAAGAGGCTTACAAAGTGGAATGCTAGAAGATAATCAGAAATTGGGTCAAGCATGCGACCGAGAAAGAATTAGCTGAGACCACCCCAAAGAAAAAGGAAGGATGAAGAGAAAAAGCAAAAGAATAAGACATTAACTATCTTTCGGAGATATTTGGTTTTGGAAGGGAGCCACCTGTTTTATCTCCAGAACTGGCCATGATAAAAGTTTGTTACCTGGACAGACTGTTGGCAACAGAGTGTGAAGATGTTGAGGAAGACAGAGATTCAGTTGATCACCCAGATAATAACTTGGCGGAAATTCCGTTGATGAATCCCAGATGACATCAAGTTAAGATAAATATTTAATGACCACAGTACGATTCATGGGGGTTCTAGTCGGTGGAAAAGAAAGAAAAGAAAAAGGAAGATTTTTTTTTTTTTCTAGTAAACTGAGACCAGTCTAGCCACACCCACACTGCCGAGCGTTCATTGGCTGAATGGTGGTGTGAGCGATGGACGAAGGTAAACATATGAGAAAGAAGGGAAACCTGTTGATGCCCTCTAAGGGCGTCAGCAGGTAAGATACCAATATGAGAAAGGAAGAATTTGGGAGGACAATTCCCTTAAGAACCCCTCTAAAACAAAAAGTAATTGACTTCCAAAAATGGGAAATGATAAATTTTCCTGTCCGAAAACAAAGAAAATCCTTGTTGCGGATTTGGAATTATCAAGGAACCCAAACCGTGACAGGCTCCCACCCGGTTTTGGTCCCCAGAGCAAAAGACAGAGAGACGCAGACAGTTGGACAGACACAGTTGGTGACAGTTGGAGTCACAGAGTTGAGCTGTGAGCTCGGAGACCAGCCTCGCAGGAGCTGACTGAAAGATTTCCACGCATTCCGACTTAGACTTCAAACCAAAAACAATTTTTTTGTTTTTTCAAAAATGACTTAGACTCACACCACCAAAACAAGTTTTACGAATATTGCCTGGAGATACCAAAAACCAGTTTATTGAAAAACAACTTAAGATATTAAGACTCGCCTAACAAACGCAAAGTGTCACATATCCATAGAACCATAGAAGCGGTTTGGGAGAAAGACGCAGTCCTGTATTCAGCAACCAGATATAAAGATACTTGTTATTCTTTTTTTAACACATTTGAATCTTTCGAGTTGTTACTTTATTTTCTTTTACATATACTTGTGCGGTATCACCTTTGCCCCGATTTTGGCTTGCACTATAGCCCGACACCTGATTGGTTTCATCTACCTAAGATCAAATCACAACGTGGGTAGGTTAGACTAGAAATCAAAGTAGTTACTTCGGTAACCAGACGGAGGTGAGCTGGGAACGCCAAAGCTGATGCCGAATCTAACCAGATTTCCATCCGAATGAGCCAAGGGTTAGATCGTCACGGGATAGCATGGGAGCTAGAACCAGGGTGACATCACAATGCAATATTACAATGCACATTAACCCCTTAGTGTTCATTTATATATATATATATATATATATATATATATATATATATAATGTCATCCACAATATATATATATATACACACACACGCGCACACACAGTCAACGACAAAATTATTTGTACACCCATCAATTTTAACATTTTTATCCATTTCTCAGAATCTAATGGCCATATGATGCCAAGTTTTTTTTTACATGTTTCTGTTAACATGGTATTTATAACTCCTCACTGATAAATTATGAAATGAAAGTATAATTATCTATTTTTATTTTTTTTTTAAATTGGGGGATATGTTAAAAAAAAAAAAACAAAGATGTTACTTTTTTTTTCTAAATCTGGAAAACTTTAAAAACATTTTATGATATTAAAAGAAAGATAACTTGTTTTTGTTTGTGTACCCTCTGTTTTATTTCAAAAGAAAAATGAAAAAACACATTGTACTTTTAATTCATAATTTATCAGTTTTTTTAAATATTAATTTCAATTCTAATAAGTGAAGAGTCATAAATTAAATGCCACATTAACAGAAACACAGTTTGTTTTTCTTTTAACAATGTAAAAAAAATGTAATGTCTTTTTAAATTATTTTGTTTTATATAGCTGCAGTTATTAGGAAAGTAATAAACTAAGAATTAAAAGTCTGATAAAATTAATTTCACTTTTAAATACTGAAATAAATGTTATCATTCTTAGTTGAAATTTTATTAAGTGAAATAGACGATCTAAACAAAAAATAAAACATTGTTTTACTACTGTGAAAACTTGTAAATTGAAGAAAAGCCCATTTTTGGACTTTATTTAAAGTTTCATCACTTTAAAAAAATATATTAATTTTCAATTTTCTTTTAAATTTCTGTTTGATGCTTCTGGAAAAAATTGGAATGCATGTGATATCCTTAAAGCATTGGAATTATTTCAATTTATTTATCTATTTTATAATTTATGAAAAAGTAACAATTTTATATCCATATTAAGCTAGGCCTATGATAAAGAAAAAAAAACAATTGGTTAACTTATTTAATTTTTTTTCACTAACAGCTCACAGACATGAAAAATCAAAGAATTGATGTCAAAGTCTGGACATCTCACATTGGCTTCATTTGAACTCTATCTTCTTCTTTATTGCTACTTTTTTTACAAAAATTATTGAAATTAGGTTCCTGCTTTTTGCTTTTCTGAAAACTCACCGTGAACCAAAAGTGCTGCCCCCTCCAACTCTCCCTAATTACTCCAATGGCTATAAGGCTTTCACTGATTCTCAGAATTAAATTCCAATACTGCGATTTGGAAAAAAAATATTTTGTGCCATTATTTATCATGTCAAGCACCAACTTTCAAATTGAGTTCAATACCACACTTCCAAAACCCACTTTTCCTACAGCTAATCTGTTCAATGAATTTAACAATTTTCTATAAATAGAACATATTTATTTTTATTGTTTGTACCATATTTTTCCCTCCTGGAAATAAAAGAACATCAAATGAAACTGCATTTTATTTCCTCTATTTTATTTTTAATCTAAAATCATTTAAAATTCACACAAATGATATAGAAAGACAAAATGTCCTGTTGAACTGTCATCTTTCAGAATATGCATGTCATAAATTTCAGTCACATATGAAATAAAATCACATGTTCAAACCAGTGATGGGACAATTTCAACTTTTTTTTTACCAATTTTGATACAATTCCTGGTACTGTTCTAAATTTCTGATTCCAATATGATTTCCGATTCCTATAATGATTAAAATTCATTATTTTCAGGCTCTACAGTTGGCTTGGGAAACTTAATGAACAAAGTACATTTATCAATAAAATATTTAGTAGAAAAGTGAATACAAAAGCTTATGAAATAAAGTTAGATATCCTTTATATTTAAAAAAATTGGATAAAAACAATGAAGAGAACAATTTCTTTAAGTAAATCACTTAAGTACCTAGCTACTCATATTCAAAGTCCTAAAATTCTTAAATTATAATGTAAGAACATTATCATCTCTATTGTTTTGCTTTTCAGCCGGTTACTTTTTGGTAAGTAAATGGTACTTCCAATACTAAATAACTGATCACTTTCAGCAGAAGGGAAGGGGTGCTGATAGATATTTCCTGGCTAAAAGTGCCATGATGGGAATTCATTTTTATTTGAATTCCACCACTAAAAAACAATAACATCACTTTTTTATATTTTTAATACAATATATTTTGCCAGTTCATGTTTTAATAAATATATTTCTTTGCTTGTTTCACCAGATGCTTTATTCTGTATTCTTGTGCACATTGGCTCTCTTTTTCCCTCCTCATTTTTTTTTTCTTAAATTCAATGAGGCACTTAAATTAAAGTCATCATTATCACTTTTCTCTTCAGACATGTCAGACAAGTTATTCTTCATGCCTTGGGTGAGGTGTCTGTTTTTCCTTTGGTTATAGAAGAGGTATCTTGAGTGAACCATTCTGCAATAGCCTTGTTATTAACCACACTACTGTAGTTATTTTCAAGAAAACCATTATTAAACCTGGGATCAAGATATGGTGCTAGAATAAGGTTTTTGCCTTCCAAGTAGCTTCTAAATCTCGCATTAAAAGCTTTCCATGCTGAAAGGGTTGAACCTAACCTATCAAACGATCCTTTTCTTCTCCCCTTTTAAAAAAGTGATAAATGGTTTTAATGTGTGCTATAATATAAGAGGCAGTTGCTTCTCTATTAATAAATTTGTACAATCAATGAATTTTTTAAGTATTTGCAGTAATTTTTCTAAAATCTTTCATTGGTTAGATACTAAAAATTGTGGATTTGCATGATCACTGCAATATCTTAAGAGTATTTTTTGTTCAAATACTCTGTACATAATATAATTCTGATTGTTCCCATCTTGTCTGGACATCCTGACTAAATCTGTGATCTGGTAAATTAATTTTTTTTTTTTTCTGGTATTCCTGGTATTTTGCAAAAGCTGCAGGTGAGTGATTGAAGTACCCAACTATTTGTTTACAAATAGAAAGCATATCCTTCACATACCTTTGTGTAAAGATAAGTACTGGTCAACTGCAAGGTGTGTAGAAAACAAGGTAATGACTCATATTGGGCTTGTACAGCTGCTGCTGCCATATTAGCCCTATTATCTCTCATGAGAACATGAATTTTGCTATGAGAAATATTAAATTGCTGCACTGTCTCTGATACATTCACTTATATTTATTGCAGTGTGTGATACTTCTAATGGAATAATTCTTAGAACTGCACTTTTTATTCAAATTTTCAGTGATCCAATGAGATGTTACAGTTAAAAAAGGATCATTTTGCTGAACTAGATGTCCAGCCGTCACTACTCAGAGATAAATGAGTAGGATTTTTAATTTCCTCCTGTATTTTATTTTTAATTTTGTTATATATAATATCTTGCACAGTATTTTCTTTTATATACATTCAGAGGGAATTTGATAATTTGGACTTATATGGTTTAATAGTCTTTTAAAATCAAGGTCTCCTATAACAAAAAAAAAGTTACAGGTCAGTTCCAATAATTTCTCCAATACTGTTATGATTTTTTGCACTGCTTTCATTTATATCCTAAGTCTGATCAATAACATCATATAAAGTTTGTTGCTTAAAAGACTCACTGACACATTTTTTCCATTTAATTATTGTTGATCAGTCATTAGGCAATGTTCTTTTCATCTCTTCTTTCCTTTTCTCTTTCTTTTTTTCTTTCACGCAGTGTAGGAAAAGAATGTCCGGGTACTGTTTGGCCCATATTTATATTGTTTTACAATCAACGGGTTTTCATCCAGTAAACTACTTTCATTGGTTCCATCTCTTTGTTCGTCCTCTTCTCTCTACATGCCCCCCCCCTCCTGTGACCACACAGCCTATGAGTGATGATCACTTGACGGAACAGATAATCGTGTGTCGGACCCTGCATTTGTGGAGACAATGATCTAGGTGGTCATGATACTCTTGGGCTCCGTTGTAGATCCTGAGTCACAGGTGGTGGACTTTGTTCGGTTGCAGGCGGACATTCATCCACTTCCATGTGGTCCTTGATCGCTTCATTGCCTTCTGCTTCTTCTATTTCTATACTTTCTGGTATGGTGTGTGGTAATTCTTCATTATCTGGTGGGCTTTGCTGATGTGGTTGTGATTTCTGGTATCTTGGTTCCTCTACCATCGGTACTATTCTTCGGAGGAATCGATGGTTACACAGTGTAACCCCGTTGCTACTGTCTATGCGAACTCGGTACTATTGATTGCCCAATTCTTCCACCACTTTTCCTGTCTTCATCCATCGCCGTGGATATGGCCAATCCTGATTCTGAATTCATACTTGTTCACCAACCTGGAGTTCTTGGAGTGAGCAACTATGTATATTGTAATGTTCTTGGTTTCGCAAGTGTTTCTTTGACATTGCTTTTTCTCTCAGTTCCTTGATCTCTTTCCAACACCTATGTATCTTGTACTTCTTAAGAAGTATGGGGAGGTGGTCTTTTATCACCTGTCCATACAACATTTCTGCTGGTGATATACCAGTGTCTTGATTAGGTGCGTTTTGAAGTGTTAACATGGCTCGCACTGCACGATCCTGGCATAAGCGACCATATCTGTCAGTGCAGTCCATCAAAGTTTGGCTGTCTTTACAGCCAGTTCTGCCCTGCCATTACTTTGAGGGTAATGCACTGACGATATGTGTTTCTTTATACCCAAGTCCTTCGAAAATGAATTGTATTCCTGGGAAACAAATGGAGGTCCTCCATCTGAAGATATCTCTTCTGGTTCACTGTAAGTGCAAAAACCAACTACGTAGAGCATCACATATTGTCTTTGCTCTGCCAGAAATCAATGAGGCTACCTTGATCCAACCTGTGTATCTATCAGCATATACTATATAATTTCTTCCATGAAAGTCGAAGAGGTCTGTGACCATTTTCTGGAATGAGACTTCTTGGTTTGAGGGTGGCATCAGGGGTTCCTTCAACTGAGATGGGGGTGATTGTGTCACACTATCAACACTGGGCCCTTGTCTGACAGATACAGGCATCTAATCCAGGCCAAAACAACCGCTGTCGTGTGTTTGCCATCATTCCGTTAATACCCTGTGTGCGGAGTGGAGAGCCACTAGTATCTCTGCATGAAGCTGCTTTGGGATGAGGATTTTTTTCTCCTTTATGGGCACATTATCAAGACAGTATAATTGGTCCCTCATTGGCCAAAATTGCCGAATATGTGCTGGCAATTCATGGCGTGAATCAGGGAACCCTTTTTAAATGTATTCAGCTAATGTGCGACATTCCTTGTCAGTGGTTGCAGCAGCCACAATCCTGTCCCACGTTATTGCCCTCTTTTTAGGCTCATATGTATATGAGCATATAAGTGATGCTTGCATCGCACCGTCAATGTTCTGTGTAGTTTTTATGTGTCTCAGTGATACGGGATATCTAGACGTACAGTCAGGTGCTGCATTGAGTTTCCCTGGGAGGTGTTTAATGCCAAATCTAAACATTAATGATCGTTCCTTGAATGAAAATAAGTGAGGGTTCTTTATGTTTTCTAAGACCTGGTCTGAAAATATTTCAGAAAAACTAGTGGTTTGTGGTCCACCGTCACAAGATATATGAACATTCTGCAAGACTCCAACCCATATACAGGAGCTAAAGCTTCTCCTTCCACAGACGAATAACGGGATTCTGACTCTGTCGTGAATCATGATCCAGCCAGTTAGGACCAGAATTTGTTGGGCACCAACAGTGTTTTTGAAATAGGAAGTACCCAATACCGGTCTTACTAAAGTTCGTTGAGAGACAATTGCTCTACCCATCTCAAAAGTCTTGACCCCCCCCCATCTCCAATTTTCTGTATGATATTTAATTTAGACTGCCTATGAGAATGCAAATGAGACCTGATTCACTAACCCAAACCAGGATCTAATACCTGTGGTGTTTGTAGGAGTAGCAAAGTTTAAAATAGCTTCTGTCAATTTTTTAGTTGGTTTTATGCCATCTGCAGTTACCAAAAATCCAGCGAACTCTCTCTCATTTTCTGCAAATTGGAACTATTCCATTTCTGCCACAGTGGGTAATATATTCCGATGTGTGCCAGAATGTCGATTCAATAGACTCGTCCCAGAGGAGGGTGTCGTCAGTACACCAAGTCTTCTGGCGTGTGTCTGCCATAATATCGTCGAACTGGTTGGTGTAACCATCCCCAGATGCTTGGAACCCTTGGGGCACCCTAAGATATCGGTATTGGCCCCATTCTGTTATAAGTGTGGTTGCATCTCATGCAGCTGGAGATAATGGTAGGCTATGCGTCCAGTACAGTCTTCTTAGTTTGGGCTGGGACAATGGACATTTGGTTGAATGGGGACGGCATGTGGTGTGTTTCCCTTTTCATCACAGCATTTAACTTTTGAAGGTCCACTGTCCTTTTGGGTGATCCGTCCTTCTTGGGTGCGACCATCATTCTTGAACACCAAGTCGTATGGGTGCCAGGTGGTACCGGTTCAATAATCCCGAGTGCAACGTCGTGGTCAAGGTCCTGTTTTACCTTCCTCTTCCAGTGATTGGTGTGTGCACTGCTGATGGTCTTGCACCCTGTAAAAAAATAATGTCCAATGGCTTCCCAGTCATTGTCTGTAATGGCCGGTGGGGACATGTGTTAAATGCACTTGATCTAAAATGGTCCCTTAACCAGCACTCTAAACACTCCCTATTACTTTCTGTAAGAGTGAATGGGATACTGTCTGGCTTATCTGGAACTACCGTTCTTCGAGGGCACCCACATAATGCTTTTGCGTTGGGAGTTGCAAAGATATTGCTCCCAGGTATCTGGTTTGGGAAATTCTGGTGTATTAAACCCAGGTCCCTCAGAGCCGATTCCGACAGATAAAGCCCAGATATGTTGTCTGAAACATAAACTACTTGCCTAGTCACTCTGGGGCCAACTTTTATGTGCATAAAGAGTATACCTCTAATCTTTAGCTGGTTGTTATATTGCATATTCTGTGGCTAGTTGGTACCAGGTGACTATTGGTGCACTTCAACATTTTTAATATTTCTGGTCCACTGGAGCAGGTTTGTACCCCATTGTCTGCTATGACATAGATACCGTGCATTTGATGGCTGGCTGGCTGATCTAGGCTGCACCCAAGTTCCATATGAAGTTCTGCCACTAGGGAAACTTCTATCTTTAGAGATGGTGGTGGTTTGGGAGGACCCCGACGAAACTTATTCCCATCCCAAGTAAGGTGTGGTACTCTTTGTAGCATCTTTGTGTGTCCCTCGAATACCATGTTCCAAACATTCCTGTTGCTGAATATCACTGACTGTTGCTTTTTCGGCTGACTTGTGGGCTCAACAGTGGGCAATTTTCTTGATTTCTGACATACCCTTCCGAAATGGCCTATTATATCACATTTGAAACACTTTTGTTTCGCTGCAGGACAGTTCTTTTGTCCATCGGGATGTGACACACTTCCACACCCTTTCCATGCTGTACGTGGTGGGATTTCAGGGACACCGTCAGTCTCCGACAGTTTTTTCAGCTTTGACTTCAGCACGTCTAATGTCGTGGGCTGGGCTATATTATTTTGTCAGTGGGGTGTTGATTTGTCTGTTGTTTCCATGGAGACCAACCTGCTGAACTTTTGCTCCAGCGAGGTAAGGATATTAGCTTCGGCTAACACTTTACTTTTGCGTTCATTGTTGACGAGTCCTGCCATGAGTTGACCGGGTACCATATTATCTGAGTAGTTCACCTGCCGGTTGCAACTCTCGTTCAGACATCAAACTGTAAAATCACAGAACTTCACTTGTGACCATAATTTTGCCAGTAAATACATGACGGGTTAGCCCTCCTGTTGCCTCATATTGTGGAATCTTTCTCAGTGCACTTCCTTGTGCACACCTTTTAGAGCGATGAGTTGTATCTGACGAAGGAGCTGCTGTTCACATGCTGTGTTGAGGTCTTCCACTTCCACCAGCTCGAATAACATCCTGTTCACATCGGTAGAGCAAGTGCTTCTCAGCTCATTCTGAATTTCAGCCGGGTTTGTTATTTTGCATATATCCTTGTATCTATTCCCCGAGTCAACAAACAACTCCCACTTGCTATCAGTTGAACCCTGTTCTATAACAGGTTTTTCTGGTAGCTTAGAAGCTGATCTCACTTGAACCATTCCTCGGCAAAGTTCATTATTTCCCTTCTGCAGCTCTATTAACTTCTGAATGAGCTGTAAGTATTTGGCATCTACGGCTTCTTGTCCTGAAGCCATTTGTAAAATGTTACTTGATAAAGTTTTAAATCTCTTTCTTCGAAAATGAAATTTGCCTGCTAATCCTGTTCACAGCGCCATGTAATGTATAGACTGCTTCGTTGCGCAGTGTAGGAAAAGAATGTCCGGGTGCTGTTTGGCCCGTATTTATATTCTTTTACATTCGCCAGGTTTTCATCCAGTGAACTACTTTCATTGGTCCCGTCTCTTTAGTCGTCCACTTCTCTCTACAGAAGCATTGTATTTAAGCATTTCAACATATTCGTTGTGGTAAAGAAGGCAGCTTTCACCCCTCGAGCTATTTGCATGTCACACAGTTGACATATTGCTTTACTTTGGTTTTCATCAGAAATCTTTAAAAACTTCCAAACTACACTTTTCTGCTTGGCATTAGATACACTTGCCATAATTGGGGTCTGAAAATAATAAACATCAGTTAAAATTTAAATTTTTTAGGTAGATAAAAAATGTTTCTAGTTTTCTAATGTGTATAATTTGTAAAGATTCAACCAATGGTCTGCTATTAATTATAAAAGAGGGTCTATTTTTTTGTCCAAATTATATATTTATTATTATAAGCGCCCTCTAAAGATTATACAATATCCTTAAAATTTTATAAGTGCCATTTTTTAATGAATGGAACAAATTTAGGATTAACAATTCAATTTCACTATGCACTTCAAAAATAAGAGACAACCTAATCTAATATTGCAACAATAATACTCTAAGCAGAAACGCATCATCCTATGTGTTGTTGTTTAACTCGTGCATATATTTTGATAAAGTACAAGGAGTATCTAATCCTGCAGGGCCGTTAATAAAATAAATGAAAATTTTAAATTTACTTACAGACGTTTAATAAGAATTAAATATGAATTATCATAGCAACTTAATAAATAAAAAATAAAGGGTCTTTAATCTTATCTAAAAAAATTTAATCACTAATGTGTTTTACTGTCTAAAATAAATTTCTCACAACTAAAAAAATTAATAATTTCTAAAAAGAATCAAAAAGTGTTAAAAGAAAAAAAGAGTAAAAGTGCATCAACACACTAAAAACATATCCCTTGATTTTTTTTTTTTTTAGCGATATAAGCAATTTTAGCAAACATTACAGTAAATTTTTTAAAATATTAGGAATAATAACACTGATATCCAACTTGATCATTTTATAAGATATGAGATTCAAATTCAATTGTAAAAATTAAAATAAAATTAAGATTAAAAATGATTAAAATTTTCATACGGATACGAATAAATGTAAATGCGTATTTTTCCATGGGTTCGGGGTTTTTTTTTGTTTCAGTTATTTATTAAATATTATTAGAAGATGGAATTTTACTAGTTTTATTTTTAAAATATTGAAACAAATCATGTTAAAAGTGGGAAAAACTATAGCTTTATCACACCAGATAAAAACAGGATAAAAATACTCATTTTTAATTTCTTAGTGTTTACTTCTACTTACAAAAAATAAAAGTAGCATTTTGTTTGGCACTGAGGTTGAATAAATGAGAAAAAAGTTCAAAATATTTTAAATGCCATAATAATTTAACACAGGAAAGGTATGGCAAAGAAAAATATTAGTAAAATAAAATTAAATACAATTTTTGATGGAAACTAAATTCTAGATTTTAATACAAACTTTTGTGTGAAAAAGATTTTTTTTTTTTTTTTTTTTCAGGAAACTTCAAATAAAAGTTTGTTTATTTTTTTTTAAGTAAATAAAGATGAAAATTCATTTCAAAAGCTATAAAATTTTAAGAAATACATGAATTACATGGAAACAAATTTTAGTTTCATAAAAAGATGGTTTACTTTTTTAAGTCTTAGCTATTGAAAAGGAGGCTTATTTTTGTTTACATAATATGCTGTGTAAACAAAAATAAATCTTTTCAATAACCAAGACTAAAAATTATTTTATGGATTAAAACTATTATAAAAACAAATTGAGAAATTTTTTTCAGTATTTTTTTTTTTTTTTTTTTTGCAAAACTTACATTGAAAAGTGTACAAGAAATTGTAATTTAACTGCTTCTCCATGAGGACAATTTGTGACACAAGGTAAACTTTTTATGTGACATTGGTGGGAATTCCATACATTCATTTCCTGCCAAAGAAAACATAAACACTTACCACCACCCTTATATGATTTTTTGGATTAAGTGCTGATCAAAACTCCTTATATGGAATTTTATTTTTAATTTCTACTTATGAATAATTGAAAATTTGAATTTTAAAGTAAAATTTTATATAATAAGATTCCAATTTTTTTTTCTTTGTTTTTAAATGCAAACAATGCTTTCTTTTCTTTTTTTATAAGTCAAAAAAGAAATAATAAAAATTATCTTAAAATAGAGACCTGGAAGAACAATGTAAATTCATTTTATGTTTATATTACATAATTTTGATTATAATTATTAAAATAATTTAAAATTAAATGGGTGAATTAACAATGTTTAAAAAGAAATTAAAAATAGAAATTTTATTTTGAACTGAAACAGAATTTAAACTAGCAAACTTTATTGAAAATTCAAGAACTGAGTAGGAAATTACACATTTCATTCTATTTTTTTTTTTTTTTTTTACACAAGTAAAATAAATTTACATCATACTTAGCTGTTATTATGATATTAGATTTTAGTTTTACTGATAGTTTAAAATCAGTAAATATTTATATCTTTTTATCATTAGTACCAGGAATGGAAAATTAAGTTTTAAACAAAAAAAAAGAAAATCCAAAGAATAGTTTTTGGAATTGGAAATTTAGTTAAAAAAATCTCCAATTCTGATTCTGATGCCCCAGAATGTTCTGATGTTTCCAATTCTCAATTTTGATTTTGATTAATTGTCCCATCACTAATTCAAATGTCACCTATGCTACAAACTATTTTTACAACCCAATACTTGTCCTACCCAGTGTTTAGAAATAAACAACTTCATTTTTTTTGCAAAGACAATACTTTTCAAAATGTTTAAAATCTAAATATGGCAGGAACAAAAAAAAAAAAAAAATACATATTTTATTTACTAAAAATAATTTTTTTTTTTTTTCTTTTTCATCATCAGTATTTCTTTCATCTTAATTTTGAAACTTTTTAGTCATTCATTCTCCAGTCATCAGAAATAAAGAATAATCTTCATTGAGTCTCACCACACATATCTCCACATGGGATTCTTATCAACTCTTACCAGTTAATGGTATCTGGCTAGAGAAGTGTAGTGTGAAGGAAGAAAGAAGAGAAAATAAAATGTCACTTACCTTATGGTGGGGAAGAAGAAGCAGCAGCAACAGGCAGCAATTTCTTTTATAGAAAGATATTGCGAGAACAGATGATTCATGGGAAGGAAGAAAAGCTATAAAGCTTGACTGAAAATAGGAGCTGGTGATTTTATTTTGTTTGTTTCATACAGAAAGGTTGCAAAAGAGGAAGGAGATTTAAGAGGACACCAGACATCCTGGGAAAAGCTTTTTTATATTTTATTTTTTAAACCACAAGCAATTTTGGTGATATGGAGTCTATTTCGGTGATATGGAGTCTAGAATGGTGAGACTGGGTAGAGATATGATACCACCATTCAGCAGAGAAGGTTATATAGTTGCGTGGATAAAGAAGGTGAAATTGGTCGCCAAGCTTCAAAAGTGCCAGACATTGCTAGTTTCCTTCCACTTTTTCTGCAAGGAGATGTACTTGCCCTCTACCTTGAAATGAGTGATGAGGACCATTTGGATGAGGACATGAGAGAGACCAGACTGAAGAAAGCGTACACTGAAGTGCCCTTTGAAGTAGCCCTTTGAGGTTAATGAAAGGCTCAAGAGAGTGAAATGGATTGGAGAATTAGTGGATGTTTGCATCAGTAATATCAAAAGGTTGGTGAGACTGGCAGAATATCTATGGAATGGACTGGTTCAGACAATGAAATTAGCTTTTGTGACTGGCTTCCAAGGCAATGTATGTGTGGTGCTACAAGAAGTTCCTGGTATTAGAACACATAGAACTGTGAAAAGATAACTGCTGCAAGGCTTTTGGTCAGCAAAAGACTTTGGGAGCCCAAAACATTGGCAGCGATTGCACAAAGTGTGGGACCAAAAGAAAACAAAGATCATATGGAATCATTGAGTGTTATGTGCTATGTATGTCGGAGATCACACCTAATTAGAGACTGTAAGGAACCACTGAGAATGAATGTGCTACACTTGCGAGAGATTGGAACATATTGTGACATATTGCCCTCAGGCTCAGGGAAACTAGCAAGAAGGAGCTTCTGCACCAGTAGTTACCCTGTCAATAGAATGATTGTGTAGTACCAACCTCTACCAATCAAAAGTGTCAGTGGGCAGTGTGATAGTGGCAGCTCTTGTTGATACCAAGCTTGTGAGTAGATGAAGTGGGTGGTGGCACTTTGAAAGCATTTGATGAAAGGGAGGTAAAATGTAAAGGAACCTGGTAGTTGGGTGAACTCTACTATAGAGGAGTGCGAGAGAATATGGACAAAAGGTGCCTGAGTAATGATAGTAAACAGAGATTAGGAGTACTCGGAGAGTTGATATCCAAATTTGGATTATGAATGAAAGCAGTGTTTGTGCCTTTGGAAAGAAATACGGCAAATGCATTAACTCCAGTAAACAAAAACTTTTTTGTCATCAATGAGGAGGAATGGGCGTAGACAGGACTTGGTGTGAAAAGTTGACCCGCTCATAAGAAGAGAGGAAGTCCAGAGAGTGGTTAGGAACTGCATTGGATTTCAATTGATTGGCCCTACCTTGAACATGTATGATCCTGGTGAGATTGGAACGACAAACAATTGGACAAGGTTAGCTGTCAATATAATACATTATCAAGTGAGCGTATTGTCAATGATTGACTGTGGACCTGGGCACCTGGCAATATGGAGGGAATTGTGTAAGGAAACAGCAACTGTGATTACAGAAGGAACTAGAGAAGGCGATTCTTAAACAGGGTTCAGTAGTGACAATGGCATGGTTTTCCACTCAGAACTATTGCAAGTGATGTTTGAAAAATGGAGAGAGAAAAAAAAAGAAGGTACTACAGAGCAGTGTACAGGCCAAACGAAAATGGAATAGTAGAGTGACATAATCAAACAATGAAAGCAATAGCTGAGAGAGGAGATATATTGCCTGTTAAAGTGACATTTTGATATAACATGGCTTCTAAGGTCAGACAGGGAAAGGAGACAGTACCACAAAGGTCAATTTTCACCTAAGAGTGGAGACACCAAAGCCTGAAAGATGTATGCCCGAATACCAATGAGGAAGGGCTGGATATAGTTTGAAATAAGTTTTTCATCTTGTTATAATTTCTCTGTGTACTTTGTTGATTTGTTTGCATATTTTCCTTAATTTTATGATTTGTATTTCAATTTACTCTTATGTTATTTTTTCTATATGCATAAAGTTTAACTTGTATATTTTTTTATTTATTATATTGCTTCAGTCATTAAGGAATGCTTGATTTTTATATAAACATTCAACTATACACAAATATGGTTATGTATATACTTAAATACACATGAGGTAGCTAAGGACACATTGTCAAACACTTACCATGATTTTTAAAACACTTTCTCTATTTGTCTAATTTTTGCATTTCTCCTGTTTGTTTAATTTTAAACAAAATAAGATGAAGGTGGAACACAAAAAGGACATTTTTTAATTTTTTGTAAAAGAAAAAAAATTATCTACGCTCTTTCTCTCTTATTGCTGCTACCTAATGAAAAGTAAGTTGTGCCACTCTGAGGTTAACCCTCTTATATTACAAGAATATTTTCTCCATTTTTATCACTCACAATTCAAGCTTATTTTTCCCCACTAACAGTAAATCTCATATACCTTACCAGAGTAATAACTACTCATCACTGCCAGTAAATCTTGGCATTTAAAAAAAAAAAAATATCAGAGTTCTCTTGATTTCTTTTCTTCCTAATATATATTTATCTGTATATGCATTGGTACATATCTTTTGTATATTTACTGTTGTGTTTGAATATTTGACCTTTTAGATGCTTGTAAAAAAATTGTCATTTATAATTATTTTTGTTTTGTTTATAACTTTTTTGAAAATTTTATTTTATTAAGCAATATATTCGAAGTCCTTTTAAAAGTTTTACTCAAATATGTTTACAACCTTATTAATGAGTTTTTCCTTGAAGCCAAGTGTTAGAAAATCCATACATAGTGTGTGTCTCTCTCTCTCTAATATATATATATATATATATATATATATATATATATATATATATATATATATATATATAATTGAGAACTGTGGAATTATTATTTACATGATCTGTAACACTAAAATAAATATTAGGTTGGTGCAAAAATAATGACGTAATAATGTCGTTTTTTGACGTATTTTTTAACGTCAAAAAACGACATTATTACGTCATTATTTTTGCACCAACCTAATAGCAAATGATGAGCATTGTTGTGGTTTTGTTTTGTAACAAATAACAATTAAACTATTACTCACAAGATATGAATTGTAATAAGAATTTGGTTTCCAGAATCTGAAAAGAATTTTTTCTTATGGTGCTGACACATACTTTATCCATCCAAATATGAAGTGATTTACTGACAGTGAGCCTCCCTATTTGTTCTCTTTTTCTAGCTTAAAAATAGGTAAGTGATAACTTGCAAGCTCTTTTACATAATGGCCCTTATTCAGTCATTGTTTGAATTAGTTGAATAACTCAATTTCTGTCACTTAGCAGTTGTAAGACATGTCTGGAGATGATTCAAAAAGCAAGTAATAGATTTCATGTGAACAATGTCTCATCACCTGCATTTCACTTCCTGCTAGGTTCACACAAAAATCTTTTTTTGTGGAAGCTTGTCAGTAGTAATTAAAAGTGAATTCACTACAAGAATACAAATTGTCAAAAAATCATGGATGGACCCAACTAACCTTTAATATCAACAGCAAAATGAAATAGTTATTTTGGATTTAGGTGGGGACCTAAAAGATGTATTGGAAACAAAAAATGTCATTTACAGGAAAGAGAGGATGGGATTGTCTTTGTCAACCAACATGGATTTTAGATGGAAAATTATTCTTCAAATAACATTTACCAGACTCAGTGCCATCTGATTGATATTTGTTTAATCAATGTAGGATGCCATATTTGATTTTACTAAGGTTTCCAGGTCCCTAAGGCCATTACTCATGTCTTCACAAATTCTCAGTTGGATTAAGGTCTATATGTAGCTGTATTTTAACTCATTTAAACTCATTAAGGTAGTTTCATTATTGCTATGAAATCTAGTATTTGTAATTGAGAAGGATTCTTCTTGCTTTCTATAGGAGTAAAATGACTTAAGTGTTGTGCCGAAAGTTGCTGTTGTCTGTATTAAGAGGCAAGCTTATTGTGGTAAGAACTAGAGTGGTTAAAATGTGGCAAACCTAATTTTGCCATTCTTTGACTATATTTTATTACTGGTCCTTTTACTTAATACCATAGAACCTTAATAAACTCTTTGCAGATTTCCTTCTACCAGTTGAATTGTGATGTCATATTTGCATTCATGGATAGTTTCCAGTGACCAAAGCAGACATGATGTCTCCTCTAGGGTGTAAAATTGCATTGCTGTAAAAACTGCAAACTGTTTCCTTTTCTACTTCACTCAAAAAGTTAATTATAAGAATGGAATGGCATGTAGTATAATTAAGAGAAACTCTAGAGATTTAGAGACATGTTATAAGTTTCAAAATTTTAGAGATTATCATTTCAATTTCAGTATTCTGCCAATTCTATTCTTAAATCTTTTTATCAACCTTAGTTATATTAATAACTAGCTTAAAAGCTGCATTGTGTAAACTTTTCAGCTCCAGCCGCAAATTAAAGGGACCTTTGCTCCAGTTTAGAAAACAGCAATGATAATTTTGAAAAAATAATTTTGAATTCTTTAATTCACTTCAAAACCTCACGTTAATTTTGATTCGGGCTATAAGTCCAGTTCCATCTGAAAGACAAATTTGGGCTGAACGTCCAATTCAAGCTGAAAATTGAGTTCTTCAAATTACAAACTTCATGGAACTTCAGTTGAGCTGACTTCTTCAAATTACAAACTTCATGGAACTTCAGTTGAGCTGACTTCTTTAAATTGCAAACTTTGTGGAACTTCAAAACCCCACATCATGTACCCTCTCATTTTAACTCTGTTTCCTTGGCATTTTGAAGAAATAAATTGATTTCCTCAATTCACAAAGTTTTAGAGATATTTTAAACTGAATTTAAATTTTGTTTAAAATTCACAATATTTTTGTGTTACTGTAAACATAATATAAATTTTTTTTTTTTTTTTAAACCACTAATTTTTTTCAATTGTTTTAGAATTTGAACTTTTAACTGTTCCCTCCTCATCCAGACACAATGCTGGATGTTCAAACACCTGATGACTGGCATATTTTCAACAATACCAGCATCATCCTGATTCCAACAATGTATGATATGCCTACGTAGAGCAAGTGTGGCCCAAGTTAGAGGAGTTTCAGTCACACAGACAAAATTTGCCATTTACTTATTTAGAAGATACAAAATCTTGTCATAGATTTTCTTATGTTTTTTTTTTTCTTCATATATCTTTTACAATAGTCTTGATTGTTTTTATGGTATCAATTTTGTTTTAAGTATTCTGATGTAGATTTTTTTTTTTTTTTTTTCGGTGAAGTGTTATTTAATTTTTTTATGTGTGTGTGTGTTTTAGTTCTTTATTGTAATTTTTATGAATGATGTATATTTTTTGTATGATGACAATTCAATTCATAACTTGAATGCTAATATTTGCAGTTTTTTTTTGCAGGGGAAATTTATAATTTTGTTCAAGTCACATTTTATTAATATTTATCTACTTTGTTTTTGATTTGATTTTTTTTTTGTATTAGCAGGCTTTTCTAAGTGTTAGAAATTAACATACAAACTGTTGGTTTTAGTGCATAATTATGTCAAATCTCAGTCTTGCATAAAAATTCTCTAATTCAATACAAATCTATATTGCTTGAATTTTCTGAACTCTCTTACCTTGAATAATGGACTTTTATCTATACATTTTTCCCATAATAAACATTATGCAATGTGTAAGCAGAATCTCATATGGTTATTAGACACTTTGTAAATAATCTTGTACCTCTTAATTCCATGTTTGTAACAAAAAAAAAACAGTTGGATGAATGTTAATAAAGTTAGTGTTCAAAAACACTAAAACACTGACTTCCATCTGATGAAAATTGTCGAAGCAGCAATGAAGTGTTTATTGATTCTGGTGATATAGTTTATTGGGATTCACTCTGACATTTTTTGAGATGCCTCTTGGACTGGCATTTTTAAATTCTATATTGAGATTGTGCCACTGAGATTTTCTCTTGGGTCAAAGCCAGCATAAATGCTTTCTTTCCTTCTCAGAAATACCAGGTGAAACTTCAACCTTCTCCATGGTTCACACCAGCATGGTCTGCCACTATAGCCCACAGGAGCCAATATTTCTGGCTATATAAGCATGACATGACAGTTCCAATCACAATAGACACCTATTTGTGGTTGCACATAATAAATGTAAACATGTATTTGAAGGATCTAAGTCTTTGTTTGCTGATAGAATGAGGCACCGTATTGCATCTAAGAACTTTGGCTCTTGTGATTGCTGGCAGCCCTGTGATAGTGTATTAAATAAGAGTAAATTTTCTATTTCTCCTCTCTTCAATCAGTTTGAGGTGTTCACATTTGCTGATAAAGCTGAATGCTTCACCCATAAATACTCTTTAAACTCTAGTCTTAACTCATCAGGAGTATCCTTTGCATAACTTTCCATTTAGAACTGAATCTCTGTTGAGTAATATGCATATAACACCTTCTATGGTTTCTGCTATCATCTCTAACCTGGATCCCCACAAAGCATGTGAACCTGATTGTATCCCTGTAATAGTCATTAAGAAATGTTGTTACCAAACTGGCTCCTGTGCTCTCTAAACTATAATAAATGCCTTGCTGGCTCCTGCTTTCCTGTTTGTTGGAAATCCTCATCTGTTGTAAAGTTTTCAAGAACTCAAGTGAACCATTTGACTCTTCCAACTATCAGCCAATAAGCTTTCTACCTCTTTTTGGTAAACTACTAGAGGCCCTAATCAATGCTGAATTGGTTAAGCATCTCATATCACAGGGCCTTTTTTCAGACAAGCAATATGGATTTTGTTTCTCAAGGTCAACTGGTGATGTATTGACGATAATTGTGGAAAGAGCCTATCAATCTCTAGATAAGAATGATGAAGCTGGTGCTGTTGCTTTTGGACATCTTGAAAGCTTTCAACAGGGTTTGGCATAAAAGTTGTTTTCATAAGATGAAAAGTTATAATGTCTCCAGACAAATTTTTGAACTGATCCAGTCTTTCTTATCAAATTGTGAAATGAGAGTTATATTGAACAACCACTCTTCTAGATCATTTGTACTGATGCAAAATGATGGGCTATGTTGTTTTTAACTTTCATTAACAACTTTCACAATGGCATCAACTCTCAACTTGGTGTCCATGCTGATGACACAACCATTTACACCTGTTTCAATAGTAAGTCTGATAAGGTCAAATTGGTGACTGATGTTAAAAAACGAACTTCAGACTGTTGTTAATTGGTTCAAAGGATGGCTTGTTAATTTTAATGCCTCCAAAACTAAACTGCTCACTGTTAATCATCTGAGAGAACTTTTTCTGTCTTCCATCAGCATTGCTGGTGCTAAACTCCAGTAGAGTGACTCATTGCACTTTCTTGGGCTAATGTTCTCCGCTGACATAAAGTAGAATGGCTATATTGAATCCACTGCTAGGTCAGCTGCTAATAAAGTTAGTTCACTGTGTTGTGCTAGACAATTTTTCTCTCTAGTGTCTATCTTACATATCTATATTTGTCCATGCTGCAACATATGGTCCAATGCCCCTGCAGAGTTCCTTCATAAAATCCAAAGAAGAATCAGCAATATTATTAGTTGTGACCTGGTATCTCATCTTCAATCATTTTCCCACCACTGTAATTTAGTTTCCCTATGCCTTTTCTATAAATACTTTCATGGTAACTGTTTGGATAAGGTCTTTTCTATGGTACCTAGACTTTATGAATTTAAGTGCAGTACTAGACTGGTGATGAGGTCTCATCAATTTACAGGTGAGTTGGCTAGATGTAACTGTAAGTTCTATGCTAAGAATTTCTTTTCTCGCTTGTGGAACTCTCTTCTAGCATTTCATGCTCTCCAGTCAACTTTAATCTTCAAAAATTTTAATGTAATGTCAGTTGCTATCTACTATTCTGATTTTCTTTTATTCTCACTCCTTAGTAATGTTTCTTTTTTTCTAATACTTCCATGCCCATTAACCTCTTCTGTCTTAGTGGCTTTATTGCTTTGCTTGTGCTGAACTTGATTTAAAAAAAGAAAGTAAATTTGTTTGTGTGAGAGGAATAGAGAATATGTGCAAGTACATGTACTCATATCTGGCATATACAAATATATGTAATATTAAAATTTGTTACATTAACCCTGTTATTTTAATTCATTTTTTATGTCATTTTTACACACCTATATACTTTCAAAATTTCTGGTCAGTTGAATATGTTGAACATTGTACAAAATTCAGTTTATTATAGATTTATGACATTTTTTTTTAAATTTCAGTAGTTTTTGGCAGAATTAAGATTTTTTTTAAAGTGAAAATTTTTTCTTTTTCTGCTAATAAATTATTTTTATGTTCAAAGTGTAACAGATAAGTGTTGTATTTCTGCGTGAGAATATATCTTTTCTTCCAAGAAAATATAAGAGAAAGCTAAAAGCTGAACACAACAACAACATCAGTGGTTATGAGTTTTTTATATTTTATTTACTCACTGAAAGTTAGTATTTTTAAATACTTTCTCATCATCCTTCTTTTTTCAGATGTGGATTAGCAGTTTGTTAGATAAATGTGAATAAGAAGGGAGACAGTATGTTTCGAAGATCCATATAACATTCAAGATTTGTAACTGAATGTTATAATTCCTAATAAATGTCTTTATATATCTAGATATAAAATAAGATAATAATTCACATGACCAAATGATTGTTTACTATTCACCTATATATGAATAGATATGTTGTTTTATAATTGTGTTTACATGAAATATATGAAAATTATTTTGATTGTTATGATTAGAAGGAAAAAAAAATTATTTTGATTGTTATAATTAAAATGGAAAAGATCATGGATGACAATGATATATTTATACCAGTGAATAGATTGCTCAATGGTGGCGTCTTTACTGTCACAAGGCTTGTTTGCCTCCACTCTGTTTCTCTGCAGAAAACTCTCAAATATTAATCTCTTGAAGTCATTTCCTTTTAAGGGTTCTGTATTGTTAGACTTGCAGCATATATATATATATAAAAACAGACTAGCAATACAATTGTTTAATAAAACTGTAATCAGTGATTGTTTATTTGTTTGTTTCTGTTTCCAAATAGCTTGTCACAGATGTGGAGTATTCTGTTTAGAACACAGTCTGTCTCAACAATTGGCATGTCATTTGTCATTCAAACATGTGTCTGAATATCTTCTATCTCTGCTGTTGACAACATTTGCATGTAATTAACTTTAGCTGTCTGTTCTACCATGACCACTCTGCTTCATGCTAAGTAGTGAGAGAGAGGGAAAGATATGGAGACCTTTATGATAGGCTATTGTGGAAACCTGTTATATAAGTTTTCTTTGTAATTGGTCCTTTATGGTTTTTCATACAAAATAGGTTTTAGTCAATTTGACATTTCTACGGGTTGGTCAGAATAGCATTTTCTGGATATATTTACTATGGATATTCTATGTTATTTACCTTTCTTAGTATCTGTCCATATTTCTGAGATGAGGTATTATGTACACTATTTACTAAGATTCACAAGGACGGTATTCTGCTCAGGCCGATTGTTAGTTGCAAGGCTCTGTATGCCACCGTCTGAGTTGCTTCTTTATAGATATAAGTGACCCATTGATCAGAAAGTCTCCTTCATATGTCTGAAACTCTGCCCATTTTGTGGAAATAATCAAAGATGCTCCCATCCTATCCAAACAGATGGTGAGTTTGGGCATGGTGAGTTTGTTTACTGAGGTACCCACAGAGGAGGCACTCTCAGTAATCAGAGACAGATTGGCCTCTGACTCATCCCTAGCAGAATGGCCCAGTATTCCAATAGATAATCTGATGGAGATGTTGACTTTCTGTACACAAACAACGCACTTCGGAATGGGATCACACATATATCGACAGGATGAGGGCTTAGCAATGGGCTTGCCATTATCATCAGCAATAGCAAATATATACATGGAATACTTTGGTATCTATATCTCTAAAGCCAAATCTATGGTTAAGGTACATAGATGACACCTTCATACTCTGGCCACGCCAGGAAGATGTTCAGGTTCTACTGGAGCATGTGAACTCAATAAGACCTTTGATACAGTTCATAATGGAGAAAGAGAGTAACAACACACTCCCATTCCTGGATGTTCTAATATCTCAAACAGAGCATGGGTTCAAGACATCCATATACCGTAAACTGACATTCACCGAACAGTACCTCAATTTCAACTCCCACCATCCATACAGTATAAAGAAAGGGATTGTCCATTGCTTACAACACCAAGCAAAAGTCATAAGTGGCAACCCAGAGACATTATATAAAGAATTGGTCAGTATAAGTAGTACCCTACAATGTAACAACTACCCTGGGTACATGGCAGCAACCCCAAAAAACTGGGATAGGCAGGTACAACAGGAGGGCAACAACACTCAGTAAACAGTCTGCCTGCTTTATGTGAAGAGGTTATCAGAGAAGATACAAAGGATCTGTGGTCTATATAACATCATCAACCTTCAATAGCTGAACGATACTTCGCAGATACCTCTCCTGAGTAAGACCCCCCACCCCCATAGAGGAGAACATGACTAAAGACTGTGTGTATGCTATCCCGTGCAGCTGCAGAAAGAAAGGGGAGACAGGCCGCCCCCTTAAGGTAAGGCTTCAAGAACACCAGAAAGTTGTAACACGAGGGGAAGTGGAAAAATCAGGCATGCCTGACCACATATGGAGAGAAAAAGGAGATCACTGACCTCTGTGAGATCAGGTTGCGATAATAGACAAAGAACACCATTGGAAAATTCATAAACTTAAGGAATCAGCATATATGCTAGGCCACAAAAATCTCCTGAGCCAACCAAGTATAGAAATGAATACAATATGAGAACCAGTAATAAGGAGTGCCAGAGAAAAAGCGATAATAACAAAAATTACAATGAGCTCTGGTAAAAACACGCAGTGATAACAGCAAAAATTGCAATATGAGCACTGATAAAAAAAAATGATTGCTGAAGACATTAGATTTAAAATACCCAGAAATTCATACACAGATGTCCTCAAGGACACATAGCACAGTGGATAAAGGCATTAGTTAGATCCAGTGACAGGACCCAAAGAGTGTGAGTTCAATACTTGTTTAAGGTGGTGGAGAACTTTGAGAGGGGAATGAATAGGAGATAATTGATAACTGACATCCATTAGACATGTCCCGTGGAACTAGAACAGTCTACCCCAGTGAGTGAAATAAAGAGTTCAGTTCAACATTCCAACCACCTGAAGAAGGCCACAGCGTACAACGGCCGAAACGTTGTGATAAATATGGCGACAGAGATAAGGACAATAGTCTGAATAATATAAATTGTTTACCTCTCTTACTTTTCTATATTATAGAATTTTTTTTGAAGCCACACTGTTGTATTAGGTTAACAAAATATTAAAAGTATGTGGTTTGGGTAGGTCAGTAAGATTCACAAAAGTAATAGTCATATTTTAATATATATAATATAAAAAGAATTAACATTATATCCATATCGTAAGATGTTAGAATGAATAGGTTAAAGAATTGTCCTGATTCAGTTATCGGTGGAATTTTGATATAAAATTTTCACTGTAATGTTCAATCTCTGCTGCAATTATTGGAACTGAATTGGGAAAAGCTTGTCAAGAAAGGATACTTTTGAAAGATGACTATTGTGTAAAATAAATGTTTTTGTTATTATTTATTATCATCATCATCATCATCATTATTATTATTGATATGCCTATATACAAATATATAAAAAAAAGTATTTGTTGGATAAATTATATTTTACATGCAAAAGATATAAAGATATCTTTTGCATGTAAAATATAATTTCTCTGAAATAGTGTTTTAAAATCTTTGGAGTCAGAGTTGATTTGTCACGATTTATTAGGTTGGTGCAAAAATAATGTTGTTTTCTCGTGTGAGAAAACGACATTATTTTTGCACCAACCTAATAATATTTGTTAAAAATTAGTATAATTCTTAGATAATAGGTTTTCTTTAAAATATAAATATTGAAACTATTTTGACACTTTTTACAATTCTCTTACAATTATGCAAAAAGAAAAAAACTAGACAAAGATGTCAGTTCCTCTTCGTGATAAGTTACTGAGTTTATTTTAGAGATCCTAAGTTCTTTTTTTCTCTTTCATTTCATTATTTTATCTCTCTGTCTCTCTCTCTTTGACAAGCATTTAATTTTTGTTCACCCTCTGAACCATTTCAGTTTTGTCTATCTGTTTTATTTTATTTTGGTCCTTCTCTATCTCTAATGTTCTGGTCTTGCCACCCTACTGTCCAATATTTAATTCTGGACACTTTGTGTGTCCAGCAGTCTACTCTTGGCCCTCCACATGCCCAACAGTTTACTCTTGGCACTCTGCATGCCCAGCAGCTAAATTGCTACTGTTTCATTTTTAGCTGATTTTTCTATGGCCTCATGTTTATACCTCTCTCCCTTATTATTTAAACTAAATGGGAGAAAGGATAGATTTATGTGTTTACCAAAGCTATTTGGATGAATGTGAAATACACAAAATCATTACGAATTTGAGCTTGACTGACCAATATCATATTTTGAACCATTAACCCTTACACCATCTGCACATCCAGCTATACATCTATTACTGTTTAGTCTGTCTATTCACATTTGTTTTTTCTATCTCTTATTCTCTCTCTCTCTCTCCGCCTCTACTTTATCTGTCCTTGATTTCTTGTTTCTTTCTTCTTGACTTAACTTTTTTCCCTTTTCAAAATTCTTTCTCATTTCTCTGTATTTATTTCAAGTTTTTCTTTCTTAAAAAATATACTTATGGAAGTGCATGGATGGAATAAAAAAAAAAATGATTGCATGTCTGTCATCACTGGTTAAGAAATTGTTCATTTCTGCTAATCGCAAGAGTGGCTTATTTTAAGAGCTTTGGCATGGCAAAGAGAACTGATACAAAGGAGGTGTGAGGTGTGTACTGCAATATTAACTGCCCCGGGTTAATGATAATTTCTCCCCATCTTCTCCCCAAGTATGTGTCCTTTTTCTTCATCATTTGATTCCACTTTGTTACCAGCATTTATGCTCGCATGCATGCACACTTTAGATTCATGTGCAGATCTAATGTTTCTGAATTGGCTGATATGATATGCAATGTTGTATTGTCAGGCTAAAATCTGTTTCTTAGTGTTGTTATTTTTATGCTAAATCATAGACTCTTTGCTAGATTAATGGATTATTAGCCTCATTCAATTTATGGGTGGGCAACAATGGGCAGAGAGAAAATGGGATTGAATATGTCTCTTTTCTTTCTCATTACATCTCTTTTAAAATTGTTTTATCTCTCTATTATTCACTCTTTTTATATTATTCTTATTTTATGTTTGTCCTTTTTTTCTGTATTCATCTCTTTCTTATAAATACTTCATTTCTTAAACTCAAACCAGGTGTTCACAAAAATAACACAACTTTGAATATCCTCTTTCACATACCTTTGCCATCATATTTCCTCTCTTCCTCAGAAAGTCTTGTTGAAATATACACATAGTATCCTTGGTAGAAGTTTGGATATACTCATAATAGCTAATTAACTGTTTATCAATATACTTTACTCTTAGAATTTTACTCTTAGCTTAGTTTCTTCAAGATTACATCCCTTAAAGTATAAGTAGGATACAGTTTGTTCTCAATCGATGCCTCTAGTCTATTAAATTATGGTATCCTTACTTTAAGCTGCTTACATCAATCCTAACAGTCTTTTCCATTTATTTTATCCCCCTTTAATTTTGCTTTTGATTACCACACCTCAACTGGTGATGGAGGTAGTTAAAATTATACTACACTACCTCAAATCCAACCTATTTTTATTTTTCAGTTTTCTCTGTGTATGCAGTTTTATTAAGAATAAAATTAATCAATCTCTTGGCTGTGTGGAATAGATTTGAAATTTAAAAGCTTTATTTTTGGTTATATATATATATATATATATATATATAGTGTATTTAGGCAGCAATCCCACTTTTATACACGTTTCATTAAAGTCAACTGACAAAGTACAGTGATTGAGCTTTTTAATTAATTTTTTTGTTTATGCAATTCTTTTCTTTTCTGAACACAAAGTGTGTAAAAACTATCTAAAAGTTCTGCATATTTGAGCACTTTCAGCTATCCTTTTAGCTATTATTAAGGGTGGTTTTTATTTTTAACTAAATATATGGGGTTTTTATGTATATCTCTAAAGTTATATTTATCAGCAGAGGATGATAACACTTCATTTTGATTGAAGAGGGGCGAAATAGAAACCTTACACTTATTTAATGACCTATTACAGAGCCACAGTAACCCCTTGATTTTTTAATTATCATTTTTTGTACTAAATATTTTTCTGTAATTTTTCATAATTTCTAGCAAAACTGAACAGAATTACATTGGCATCATCTCTACTATTGAATATTTAAATTCATTGTAAAAAATATTATATCAAGCATATTATAAAATTGAAATGTCTGACTGAGACTCAACAGGTACAAGAATACAAGTGAAAGTTTATTAGTGTTACAAGTGAAATGTAATGCAAAATCAGTAAACATATTGAATTGACTGCTGAATCTACTTTCGTCTGTAATCAGTAGTACTCACTGGCTTTGCTACCTAAATAAATGTGCTTTATATCTAGGCTTGTTTGACCAAGAACAAACCAAAATGTATTATATTCTTTGGTATTAAAAAAATAATTAAAACAAAAATTTGAGCTTTTTGTTGCCACACTTGTATATGCTTTACTCTGAAGTTGTCTTTTGAATGTGTTTGTTGGAAATACACTTATGGCTTGTTTGTTATCATCTCTGATAGAATTAAGGGTTGGGCCATTTGGAAGATGCTGTTTCTTTAGCTTGCAAAGTTATAAGACTGTTTTTTGCAAAAATGTTAAGAAAATTCCTAAGGATTTTAGATGAGAAGAGTGAGAAAGAGTTTATATTTTCTTTTATTTTCTTCTGCTTCCTTTTATCGATTTCTCTTTATTTTCACCATCTTTTTCTTTTTTCCCCTATGTTCCTTTTATCAGTGTATGTGTGTATCTTACTCAATCACTATTTCTTTTCAATGTATTTCTTTCTTTCTAGCTTCTTTTCCTCTCCCCTCTTTGCATTTTTCTTACTCTTGTTTAGAAAAGGTTAACTGAATTCTTATCAGAATGGAAGCTATACTAAAAAACCCTGTTTTTATATTGCAAGTTTTCGTTAATTTTCTTGTTTATGTTTCTCACTTTTCTTTCTACCTCCTTTTCTCCTCTTTTTCAATCAGTTATCACAAACCTCTTAGACTATTGCATATATTTGGCTGGCCTGCCATTTCCTTTGTTTGTAGGCCTCTACAGACATGCATGCCACCATTGCATGCCATTCAACCATTCCAACAGCCTCTTTTCACCCTTCATGCCACTGACCATCTTGAATCTTTTCAAACTTAACGTGCACAAGTCATCATCTTGTGTGTGCATTCACAAACCACGCCTCTTATTGTTTACATGTTTGATTGGTAAGATACTTTTTGAAATTGGCCTAATTAAATCAGACAGTTTGTTCATGTTGCAGATTCTTTGTGAAAATCTCAACTTTTGGTCCATTCCTGGATAGCTAGCGACTGAAGAATTTCCTGACTATATTTATTCTATGGATTAGACTCACTCCAATCCACCCCACCGATTAGGTGTATATGATTGTATCTTTGTTGGTTTTGTATTATTTAGTAATCTTAAGTCTACTAATCTGTCTGTTCTGCACTCCTCTTTTCTCTTGTCTCTTTGTTTCAATCTAGTTCTTATCCTTTTTAGGTTTGCAGCAATTGAGTTTTCAGTCAGTCTGGATGGGTTGGAGGCCAGTGGACAGAATTGGTCATCAGGGCATCTTTATTGAAGCTTTCTTATATTACTTTTCCTGATAGTTTGTAAATCCCCTCCTTCCAAGCCTGACACTACCAATGCAGCATACCTTAGGATCTGAGTGAACTCTTGAAATGGTTTGGAGATAAATTTAGGATAAGAGATGCTCTTTACATGAAATCAGAAAAGCCAGATTAATATTTAAATGTTTATTGTTTTGATGTGTACTTTTGTTTTGCTGATGATATTTACAAAGTTGTATACCTGTAAAATATTTACACAACTTGAAAAATTGTATGTTGACAAATACAATTGGTAAATTATAGAGAATTATGAGCTGTAAAAATCTTGAACATTTTTAAAGAAAATTATTTAAAAATAAAGGATGATCATGTTTTGGTGACACAAGTTTTGGTATGTTGGTGTCAATCTGAGGTAAGCTTTATAACTTCTGTACATGTGTAACTAAATTTGTTGGTAGTGTGTATATGTTTTGAATACTCCATGTTTACTAAGTTTGCTATAGTTGAGTACAAGGCCAAGTTAAGAGAAATGCCAGTAGAAATTCAACAAAGCAGATATCTATTATACCTGTTTTGAAAATCAACTTTAGGGAATCTTGAAAAGGAGTTTGACATCCATGGAAAATATTTAACTATCATCCACAAAGCAATCTTGTGTGTATATGAATTTGTTTTGTGAAAGATTTTAAGTAATGATAATGAGTGAAAATTTTATTAGCATGAATTGGAAAACTGAAATTTATGCTCATTAGAAGGAAGTGGAGATTACACCTAAAAAGTATATGGGTTGTGCATTTCAGTGTTTTCTAATTATTGCCTTTTTGGTAAAACTTATTGCAATATACAAGATATCTTCAAGTCATAGATATCAACATATTTGATAGTTTGCTACTTTTATTTAATATTAAATAACATGAATTAGTTGGATAACTGTTGCCTTAGATGGTTTCTTAAAATAAATAAGGTTATCAAAGTAGCAGTGAATTTGTCTTTTATTGAATTTTGATCTACATACATAATATACATTATTGTCACTGCTTAATATTTTCTCAGTTAAACAAACTGCATTAGTGATTTGTTCTCAGGTAATTTTATATTTGAAAATCTTACATTTGTTTTAAGTTGTCATTATTTTAAAATAATCCTAGCGTAAGTTGTAATAAAACTAAAAATTTAAATCATCATGTATATATATATATATATATATATATATATATATATATACAAAAATATATATATTCTCACACAAATAAATTACAAACCTGGATTTATATGGTTTTACTCTCATTAGTTAAAAATCATTATTTGTTTTTTTTGTTTTTTCATTTCCCATACTGAAGAAAACATACAATCATGTATTTGTTCTCTAGAGCATACTCTGCTTTAGGGCTTACAACTAGTCTCACAGAAACCATGTTCCTGTTTACACTTGCTCCAGGTTACCCTTATATTGATGCCAATATCTTCATTCAAAGCAAAAGAATCTGTTCACACTCTCCAGTTATAGCTTTCTTGACTGCAAAATATATCTAAAGATTGAGAAAGCTAACAAAGCCCTTGGAAAGCTAAAGAAGTGTGAATAGTCAGATAGAGGTATAAACATCAGTATCAATGTCAGCATGTACAAAACGTGTGTATTTATTCTTTTGTAGTCTTATGAGATTTGGATCACATTAAATCTTTGGAGAGATTCCATCAAAAGTGTCTTACAAGAATCTTAGCATCAAATGGCAGCCCTTTACACCAGACACCATTGTTCGTCAGCAGGCCAGTACAGCTAATATTGAAAGCCATCTCAAACTGTAACCAAATGCAATGGGCAGAATGGGAGATGACAGCTTACCTAAACAGTTATTTTAAGGAGAGTAAACATTCGAAACACAAATAAATAAAAACAGAAGATTTTAAGGATTTTGTTAAAAATAAAAAAAAAAGTTCTTGATATTGATGCTGAGGGCAGGAAAATAAATCTATTTGAAAGAAAATGTTAAACATTAATTATAAAGTGTTCAGTGAAAAGAGGGTCAATTGAGCAATCTTGAAACAGTCTCTTAGAAAGCAGGACATGACTTCAATCTCAGATAATTTCCAGCTTGTGCATGCATACAAAATCTGTGGTAGGGTTTTCTTTTCCAAAGCAGGATTTCCTAGTCATCTAAGATAATAATAAGCAATCCCAGGCAAGTTAACAGCTACCTACAACTTAAATGGAATTTATGTCAGTTTTGTGATAAAATATGGGGTTATATTGGAAGAGTCACACGAGTGTATAAGGACTGTATAAACTTGAAGACCATTCATGCACGTCATTCATCTGGCCATACATAAAAGCTTGCTCAAGTGGATCAAGCCTCTTAAGAGATAGTTTTGTTCTTACAATCAGTATAAATCTTCATTTGTTTTAATATAAATCTTGTGATTTGTGGATACATGTTTGTTGATATATGCTGCAAGATAAGAGCAATTTAAAGATCATTTATTTGATCCTATATTTTCTGGAATCTCTTAATCCTGTCAACTTACATTTGTATGCAGTTTTTAATGAAAGCATTTTTTTAAATAGTAAATAAAAAAAAAAAGTGAATAAGTATTCAAGAAAAGTTTTTCTCTTATACCCACTTCTACCTGCACAGAAAACTCAAAATATGTCTTGAGAATCATTATCTTTTTGACTTTTTCTTTTTAAATATTCAACATATTTGCTAGCATTATTTTACTGACTTTGAATACTGCAGCTTTTGAATACCAGCAGCAAAAAGCAAGGCCATTTTTCTCATGCTTTTGAGGAAGAGATAACTCTTCATTGGTTAATTAAATCAGGATTTAAAATTTAATAACCCTATATGAATATACATCCATACATATACCGTTTGGTTTGCAAGACAGATCAAAGCAACATACATGCACAGAGTTAAATGAAAAACTAACCCGTGACTTTTACACTGATGAGCCTAAATATTGGGTTCACTTTCCTAATGAGGTGTTGGTCTTCCACACACTTGTAAAACAGCTCTTAGATATAGACTCTACAAAACCTTTAAAAATTTTCTTTGGAATTTGGAGCGAAGATATTAACAAGTCTTTTAACTTTGTAATTTACATAGTGATGTTTCTGCAAAGTGGACTTGTTGGTCCAGTATATCCAATAAATGCTGAATGGAATCAAAATTTGGGTTGATTGGTGAACAGGGCAAAACAGCAAACTCTTTATTTCCGAAATCATTACTGTAATAACTGATGCCATGTGTCAGGGTACATTATCCTGCTGAATGATGGCATTACCATCATTAAAGACTGTTGCTAGGAAGGGATGTACCTGGTCTTCAATAATATTGAAGCAGGTGGGATATGACAAACTACTTTCCACATGAATGATAGGATTCATTGTTTCACAGTAGAACTTTGTCCAGACCATCTCATTGCCTCCACTGATATGTTATCTTTCTATAATGTATCTTGCTGCTATTGTTTATCCAGGATAATAATGCACACACATACTCTACTGTTCAACTTATTCAGGTGAACCTATGATTCATTTGACTAGACAGATGTTTTCTTGGTACAAGATTCAGCTCTGTTGTATCTTGAAGATGCTTTTGGTTATGAGCACTGATTAACAGCTTACACAAGGACTAATGTACTGATGTGATGAATTCTTTTCTTCATCTTGGTTAAATTTGATTTGTGCCACAGTAGTTTTTCTGTTGGCTTTTTTTATATGACATAAAAACTATCATTTACTTCTTACTCTTCTTCACTATGCAATGCTTTATCAGTGGTTGATGATTTTTTTTTTCACCTTGGACCACTGTTACAAAAGCACACCAAAACTGATCTTGAACATACTATTTTAAAAATGCTGGGATTTAATCTTCTAGCCATAACAGTTTGGTATTTATCAAAGTTTCTTTCATCTTTCTTATTGCCTTTAACTTCACTATTCCATACATCAAAATGAAGTACTGAAGGCAGCATACCTGCTTATATACCTGTAACTTTAATATGTTCAGCTTTTACATGATATATATGTATATTCCAGCTTAATTTGCTTGCAATATATATGTGACTATAAATTTTTTTTATGATAGTTGCCAACTACTACTTCGGTACCTGCTACAAACATTAGGTAACAATAGAGTTAAGAATATCTATATATATATATATATATATATATATATATATATATATATATATAAACATGCTTTCTGCTTGACACACAGTTTTTATTTTCAGAATCAAGGATTACTCTTGTATTAGACAGACTTGGTTCCTTAAAGAAAATGTATATATTTAATGTAAACCAGTTTTTTTACTATCATTGCATTACATTATGCCATTAGCTATGTATATATAATATGGTTGTCTATATTGAAATTATCTGCAGGGCTGATAGATCAAATAGTCTAGTTTCAAGAGTTTCTTTCTTGTCACAGTCTATCTGTGCTAAGCATATAAAACCATTCGTAACAACATCGACATAGTAAACTAAGCAATATAAAATCTGTATTAGCTGTCTCCCTTCATATGAAACATGTTCACTAGATTCAGCAAAGGATGACATGATATATGAATAGAAATTATTGAATCTAGGTTCATAATAGGTTTGTAATAAATGAACAAACTGATAGATCCTTTATAATTGACTTTGCTTGCTTGCAATCTTTTTTTTCTGCTGCCTATCTATATTTTTATCTGTCCTTTTGATATATGGCTGTGAAGATATGGGAAACTGACCAGTATGGCATCTCCACTAATGCTACACATCTCTTTAACAAGTGGCCATTTCTCTGCTCCATGTCTCTGAGCTTAGGGGTCAATTGTCTTGCAGATCTTTTACTGACAGCAATCTCTCACAATCAGCCTTGTGTTACCAAACAGTGCATTGCTACCCTTACACCTCCTCCTTGTCTGTTTTTATTTCCTTGCTCCTTATCACAATGGTTATGGCATCATTGCTGGAATGAATAACACAGAACCTGCTGCTACATTATTTATTTCTGTTTTGCTATTGGAACATTGAACATAAAAAACAACTTACTACTCAAATGGTTTTTGACTCTTTTGTTTCTGGATGGGAGTGGTGAATGATGGAGAAATTCTTCAGAAGGAGGCCAGCATGTATGAATTCAGTTTGTGTGCATCTAAACAATTTACATCAATATATTAGCATGTACTAAGAAATTTACGTGTTTGACAGAAAATGTGTTTATTGTATATATAATGGCTTAAAGTGAATGAAGCATGTAGGTCTTAACAAGGATCATCCTTCTTTGAACTTTGTATACTAGTGCTCCAGAATCACAAAGAACTGTATCAAATAACAAAAACCAGATCACTTGAGGACTTTCAACATCAGCAACAACTAAAATGAATAGCATATAACTTAGAGACATAATCAAGACATAGCATTCTACATTACTTCAAACAAAAGGTTAGGAAAGAATCCCTCATCAATACTGGAAAGAGTGATAAGGTTGACTTGAGAAACTTATTTCCCTAAAAAAATTGTTTTACTGGAAAGATTTTATAAATTTCAGCTAGCGCTGACTGTTAGACCAATGAACGCCAAACGTTTCCTTATAAGGAAATGGCTAATATTACCATTACCATATATACATATATAACTACGGCATCTGCATGGGCACTAGGTTCTTTTTTAGTATAGTTGCATGCATATGAGTGTATATTAGATATTAAAAATAAGTTTCCTTTTTTTGTTTTTCAAGCATGGTATGTGGCCATTTATTGAAATTTTCATGTGTATTTTTCTTTTCTTTTTTTTTTTTTTTTTTTTTTTTTTTTTTTACATTTTTGTTTCATTTTATTTTACCAGCTTGTAATCATTACTTTGTTGGGGCATGCTGATGGTTAGCAAATGATAAGCGATATAGCAAAAATTATAAAATAGTAAATGTAAGAGTCTTGAAAGAGAGAGTATGGAAAAAAAGGTACTTGCTTGAGTACAGAGGATTTTATATACAGTTGTGGACATAATTATTCACCCCACTTCCATAATTACAAATAAAACTGTAATACTTTTTTTCATAAATGATAAAATAATGAATTTGAAAGAATGTGCAGTGATGCTCACAACAAAACTTTTATCTTAATATCAAACAATGATACAAAAAAACACATGACAAAATTATTTGCCCACTTGCCTCAATAATAAATTGTGTAACCTTTATTCTTGATTTAATTATTTTGGATAGTTCCTTACAAGATCATTACATACACTGATAAATATTTTGCTTCATTCTTCCTTGGCAATAGTTTCTAGTTCCCCCAAATTCAAAAGACTTCTTTTACTTTTTTCTTTAAATATGCCCATAAATTTTGAATGGGGTTTAGGTCAGGGCTTTGTGTAGGGTATGCCAATACTTTAATTTTGCTGTCATGTAAGTATTTTATAACAATTCGTGCCTGGTGTTTCAGGTCATTGTCATTTTGGAACGACCAATGACACCCCAAAGATAGCTTTCGTGCACTTTGTTTTATATTATTTTTAAGAATAGCCAAATACTACTCTTTATCCATGATACCCTGTACTCTCACTAGTTCTCCTGGTCCAGAAGCAGCAAAACATCCCCAGAGCAAAATGCTCCCACCACTGTGCTTAATTATAGGGAGGTTATATCTTGGTTTGTAAGCTTTATTCACTTATTCAGTAAATAAAAAGTAAATAATGGTCCACCCTCTACAAGTAATTATCTTATTTTGTTTATTCAGATTTAGTATTGCTATGTAATATCGTTTAGTTAGTATTATTAATATCTTCTATAGATGTTCCATGTTTTTAATTTTATCTACAGGTCCCTTTAAGAATCTTCCTGAATCTGAAAATTTTTAAAAAATTGTTAAAATTAACATGTCTGATTATCCTCCTTCCTTTCCCCTCAGCATCCTTTGAAAAATTGAATGTCATATTTGCCTACAATCACAATATATTTGTTACTTACATGTTTTCCAGAATTGTCAATGATAACCTTCTAAGTTCCAGTTTATCATGTCATGAAAAAAATAACCCCCCCACCTTCACCCTCTGAGCTCAATTTTCTATTTAGCATAGATCTGACATTTAATTGGTTGATCAAGACAAACACACAAGTCTATTTTTAATTCTGATCATGTATTTTTTTATCCCCACTTTATCTTTCAGATAAGAGATATCGCTTTGCTTTTGAAATTTTAAAAATATTATTTAATGACCAGTCACTTTCTCCTGGAGAGGTAAAACATAGTGCTGAAACACGAAAGCTATTGTGTAGCAATTTCAACATGTTTTTGTTCTAATATCTAAAATAATATATATATATATATATATATATAATTTTTTTTTTTTTTTTTTTTTTTATTAAATTTTTAAAGTTTCTTTTGCTTTTTATCATATTTGGGCATGTACATCCATTGACCTTCTAATTATGGATTCAGAATAAAACAGCAGATTTAGATATGGCTAGAAATTGCAACCGATACCATGAGAGTTTGCTCTGTTACATAGTAAAATATTTTTTTGACTACTAAATGGACATGGATTCTATTGCTACTGCCTTTATATCACTTTCTTGGATATGCTTAGTATGTTACTTCATTGCTATAAATTCCTGCAGTTTATTAGCTAAAATTATATTGGCTACAACATTGGGATAGAAAGAAAAATTAACGAAATGCTAGTAACAAAAATATATGCAATAATATATCAAAACAATCATATGTACAAAATTAATTTAAAAAAAATGATTATTTGAAACATATATATGAAAGAGAGTTAGCTTGTACAGTTAGATTTAGAATGATCAGGGATATTAGTACATAACAAAAAGGAAGTTATATTGATTCTGACCTTTTATTTTTTTAAGGTAAATGTAGTAACTCCTCAACTGTTTTCTGAGATTAAATCTCAGCTATTTTACTCTTTTTATCTGTAATAATTTACTATATAAGCAAGAACATGTATAACATATATATTTGCATAGTCTTCGGTACTTTAAATTTGAAACATAAGTAAAATTTCTTTAACTTTTTGATTTTAAAAGCAAATGCAAAGATGTGCTAAAAAATTAAAACAAACTGAGAACTGGGACCATTGAAAAAAGTCATTGTATGATATTACATATATGAAACTAAAATGTTATTTTCAATATATCTAAAACCTTTTATACAAGTATAGAGAACTTAACAAAATATAAAAGTGTTACCAAATTTATCTTGGTAGCTCAATTAGCAACAAAGTTATGGTCATTCAAAGTTTGTCAGTTTTCCATCTTGTGTGCTATTGGACCGGAAACCAACTTAAACAGTGTATAACTAAAAATGTAGGCTTCAGGCTTAGTTAAAAATCATTTTATATATATATATATATATATATATATAATGTCATATAGGTTGCCTTGAAGTAATATAAATATAATACTAAGGGAATCCATAATTATTATATCAGACCAGCCTAAACATTGGGAAAAATTGTGTTCTGAATAGTTGAGACATGACAGAGAAGAGCAATTTTGACTATTCTATGTTTCATTTCAGCTTCTTTCTATGATACAAAACTCAATAAAACAAAGATATTATTTAATTTCAATTGCTTTTAGTTGCTTTTACGAATATGTATAGTACTGTCTGAAGGCAAAAAGCTTTTTTGATGAAAAATGAGTTTTTAAAGAATTAATTTATTTTTTAAATTATTTTATTATTATTACATTAAAGTTGTTAAATATTGTAAAATTAGTGGAAATGGCAAATCCTTTACTTAATGGTTTTAGTAAGTAGATCTATCTGTACAGATTATAAATTGTACAAGCTTTTTACAATCAATGAGCCTCCAGTTAGAAAAATTTTACTGTTCTTTGCCATTTGTGTCCATAAAAGGGCTGTAATACAAATGTACGTAAACCCAGAAGAAAAATGATACAATAAAAACATCACGTGATTTGATTTTGTATATAAATGTTGCTCAGCACTGTTAAGAGCCTTTTCATTTACAATGGGAGAAACACAAAAATTTCACGAAAGTCTGATACCAGTTGCATTGAATTTCTAAACCTCTGTTCTTACTTGGCTATGAAAAATAAAATAAAAAGTATATATGATTATGTAACTATTAGGGAAAAAAATGCCATTTCAATATTGTCATATAACTTAATATTAAAAAAATTAAAGGTGAAAAAATGTATAGCATTACAACTTATAAGAGTACCTACAATGTATTATGTACCTATCTTATGAAATTTATATAATCTTAGTTTTATATTATCTCAGTTTTGTCATTTTTCCATAAATGAAATATCAAAATCAATAATAAAATGAGTGAAAATCCAAATAATACCGTAAAATGTAATAAAAGTACATAAAATATACACTACTAATAATATTTCATAAGAAAGGTAACTAATTAATTAGGTACCTTTCTTATGAAATTTTATATCACTCTTCATGTCTTATTTAATTTTTTTTTATAGTATTATATTTTTCCATAAAGCATCGTAAGCATAAAGGTGAAAGCTAAAAAATTAAAAAAAAAGGTTAGAGCACTGATAGTTTTCCTTAAAAATAACTATGTAAATAAGTTGGTTCACTTAAAGCTAAATTATGTCAATTCTGACCTTCCATATGATAACTTTTCCTCACATAAGATGTCAGTACATGGTGAAATCATCCACAGAAGATTAAATGTAAATTTTATGAATCCCTGGGTAGCTGTCTCTGATTTGGAAACCACTAATACATTAAGAAAAAAAATAAAGGAAAAAATACCCAGCTTTAAAAAAGAAATGCTTATTATCATCCATAATGGCTGAAGCAGGTTGGGGAGACAATCTATGTTTGCAAAAGTTGAACTATTATATATCTCCTTTTTTCGTTTTTTGTCTTTTTTGAAAAATATAACAATTTCATTTTAACCAAAAATAATACCTAGAATTAGTAAACAATCATTAAAAAGAAAAAGAACTAGAAATTGATTATATTTTGAAAAGAATTACCTAATTACATTTCAAAATGTTTATGGACCCATGCTGCCAAAGCTAACCTTTTTTTTTTTTTTTTTTTTTTTTTTTTTTTTTTTTTAATAAAAAATAATACAGTTTCATTTTTTGAAAAGAAAATGTAAATAAATTTTCAATTTATTCCCCAAATCAGAGAATTTGAGAAAATATTGCCAGACATATGAAATGAATGCCCATTAAGTGTAAAACTGGACACTTTTAAAAAGATGTTATTTTAATTTTTTACTGACAAACATGAGTGTGAAAGTTAAAGAACTAAGAATATATCCAGTATTTATGTATGTATGTTTATAATATATATATATATATATATATATATATATATATATATATATATATATATATATATATATACAGTTAATTTTTTTTTTTTTTTTTTAAATTACTTAAAAATAATTAAGGTGAAAGTAATTTGAGCATGACAGTTTGGACAAAATACAATGAATAAGTACTTAAGTCTTAAAATGCATCATCAAAAAAAATATTTTAACTATTTTATCACCATTGATGAAACAGGTATGATTTAAAGTTGGTTTCCGTTGGTAATGTTCATTAGCAATATAAATTTCAATGCATTGAAATAGTAAAATAATTTAAAGAGATGTGGAATAAAACTAATCATCAGACATGGGAAAGAATTGTATCTTTTACAAATATATAAAAAAAATTAAATTTTATCAAAATAACCTCAAAAATAAATGCGATATCAGCAGTTGAAATGGAAAGAAATTTCACTATTTTGACAAGTTTTTGCAGTGTAAACAAGGACAGTTTGGGATAGCTGTTGATATAGCATTATTCAAACTGATTTAATCTTTTGCTAATCTTTTATTTTCTAAAATATTTTTCATCTCAAGATTTGGCAATGTAGCATTTGTGAATATACCATAAGATGTTAGTGACTGTTGCATTCTTTTTCTTCTTTATCTTTCTAGATGATCATATTGATTATCAACAGATGTGACATTCAGCTGTTAAAAGATTTACTTCATAGCTATTAAGATCCTTTTATCAAGCTTGTAAAACAAAATCTAAAATGAGTACATCTACAGATTTTGTGATACCTAAGGTATAAATGAATTCTTAAAAAGGTAAAATCTTTTTGAAGCTTTTTTTTTTTAGTTTTAATTTCAAGCTAGTATATTAAATTCAATATTTCTTATAAAGAAAACACTTTGCTCTATGTAAATTTTTTTTTTTTTTTTTTAAACTGCCTTCAGCACCATTTTTAGCCCTCGTTCATCATTCTCTTTATTAAGAAATCTTAAAAAAAATAGAATATATTTTTCTGAAACTTAAAGTATAATTAATCTGATTTGAAACAAATATTTACTTTATGTCTAAAATATCACAGAAATGCATTTTTTTTTTTAACAGGGCAGTAGCTGTTTATTTACAGTGTTGACATGTTAACAGCTTGATGACAGATGGATGATTATCTAATGTTTTTCTACAGTGGCTATATCTGTAAAAAATAATTTATATATATTTTTAAGTACTCAAGGATCTTAAAAATTTAGCAAAAATATTCTCTGTAATCTTATTTTCTGATAATGTTGTGTATCTACAAAAATTGGGATGTTTATACTCATACATAAAAAATTCTAAATTTTTTTAAAAATGATGATTTGTACTAAGCTTTTCAATTTATTATTAGTAAATATAGTTCTTATTTAATAACAATATCACCTAACAGGGTCGAAGTAATGCAGAAATTTAAAAGATTTGAAACTTTCTACATTATTCTAATAAAATAAAAAATGAAAACAATTCTTGTAAAAATTCATTAATCATTGAAAAAACTTTTCTCTTAAGACAATGGATTTTTTTTATCATGAAAGAATACAAAATATTTTTCTTGTTGCTTGATAGATATGAGGTTCTAGCAACGAGAATGTGTAAAATTTTTAGACTCTCCTGTCTTATTAAAATTCTTCTTTTTTTTTTTTTTTATGAGAATTCATTCAAAGAAGTTGCATTTTTTGTTTGTTTGTTTGGAGTTACCGAACAATGTGGATAGCTCCAAAAGTTTTGCCTTCAATTTTATTCATAGATGTTGGTTGTATAGCATGAGAAGTTGAATCTTCCTTTCAATTAGACCTTTTTTTTTTTCTTTCTTTCAAGTGAGTCATAGTCTGAAAAAAAAAAACAACTGATATAAAAGTGTGTATGAAGTAGAGGTATAAAGGAAAATGGCACCCATTGATATTCATTGAGGCTTGCTGGTTATTTCCAGAGACCAAACACTGAAAGTGAGCACAGTTAGGCACTGGTAATATATTTTAGTTAAAAAAAAAAAAATAGGTTACTGCCAATATTACAGATTTTTACAAGTGCAGCTTGGAAACACTTGTTCACTACTTGTGAAAATCTATAGCTTATAGGTAATGTTAGGTTACTAACACCAGTTGTCTGTCCTTACATCTGGATTAATCTTGTCAAATGATATGACATTGAGATGTGAACTTGGGACTATTACTCCTCTGATGTAGTTCTGGAAAATGAATTAGAATGAATTAAAACTAACAGTAATTGCTATATGAAAAAAAAAAAAATATTGTAATTGAAAAATGGCTCTATTCAACATTTTTATTATTCTCCAGGTCTCTTGTTTTTTCAGGAAAATAAGAGAAATTGTTTGTTTTTCTTTCTTTCTTTTCTTTTTTTTTTTTTTTTTTTTTTCATCCTCATAGTTTGTCACTTAATGATATTATTTACAAATTTTTACCATATTTTTGTCTCCTGATGAAAATAGATTTTGTGTTTGGTATCATTTGCATCAATATTTATTTGTGTGTTACTGTTTTATTTGGCTCTTAAATTGAACTGACAGTTTTGAACAGAAATTATAAAATATATTTTCTCAAATCCTTGCTTATAATACAGATCCATGTGACATAATGATTGGGGTTTGTAAAATTTGTAAAATGTTGAGTAACGAAATATGAGTTTTGGTTAAATAAAAGTTGATTTTATTTACTCTTTAATGCCATAATAAATTAAAAATTATATATCCAATTGTTATGAAACTTTGGGGGATATTTCTCAGATTTTATTGTTGTTCTGTATCTTTTTGATTTAGGGGAATATTTGAAATGTAAATGGGGCTTTATAGATTAGTCATTAGGTAATGTAATTGTAAAAAAATATCTAAAGCAAACATGATTATTATAAACAAATTTACATTTTGTAATAAAACAAGCAAGTAGTGCATTTGTATGCCTTTAACTTTCAACTTTAGCATTCAGTCACAAGGAAACCAAAATTAATTTATTCTCATTTATTTGATTGCCTTATAATTTACAGACAAAATATTTTTTTTCAATCACAACACATTTTTTTGGCTAGTGTAATCTCTGACTCTTTTCAAGTGTATGTTTATTAAATAGTCTTATTGGTCTTAATCAGTATATATGAGGGAATGCCAAAAGATTCTTGACTCAACCAAGAAGAGATTACCAAACAATTTTTTATGTTTTTGGTTAGATTTGTGTATTGAACCTAGAACTTTTCAACACTTCCTTCTGAATCTGGGGTATGGCATAAGACCTAATACCATGATGCATTTTGCTGATTTATTCACTTTTAATGAACAGCAATTTCATTGTAGCCATGCCATATCTGTTGATATCTTCAAGTTTACATTTTTCTTTTCCCATATATATTGTCACTTTCAAATAAGTATTTAAAACTGACTGTTCCCTTCAAAATATCAGACAATGAATATATTTATCATTTTACTGAGAAAGCCTGTAAAATGCTACATTTAGGCATAATATTTTACATTATGCTTAAATGGAAGAACCATATCTTATAAATCTGTAGCTTGGCAAATTATAATAGAATAAAAACTATCCTATGGGCAAAATACCTAAATATGATGACTTGTTGCAAACTTGAATCCTCTAACTCATTCTATTTTAAGTTTTTCATTTCCTCACTTTTTCACTTGCTGATCTTTTTATTGGATATTGAAGCTGTGAAGTGATGTAATTTTTTGTATAAATTATTTGGTTGTAAGTTGCTTGTTTCTGGATTCACGAGGCACTAACTGATTGTAACTTTTGTGTATTTACTTTTTATGTCTTAGATTATACCTACTAATTAGGATATTGAAGTTATTTGATGTATTCTAAAAAAAACTGCCATCTGAAGTTATTAGGCTAAACCAAATAATCACATTTTACTTCAATAAAAAGGTAATAAAATCATCAAAAATTGATCAACACTTATACTAGAACAAATAACTAACAGATATAAGTTTTTGAATCCTTTACATTTTAATATGATGAAAGTTATGAAATTAAAATGAAAGTTAAATTACACATTTAAAAAGTTTTCAGCTCATGAGGTCATAAAAAATTCAAATTTTGACAATACTTCCAAAAAGCTGGAGTATCCAAGAGAATTTTGGTATCACAAGATACATGGCAAGACAAGCCAAAAAACTTTTAAATGAACAAAGAATATTAACTCTACCAAAGACATGAAAATGTAGATTCCTACAAGAGACAATTGATGAAGTTGTGCTGTTTGTTGGTGAAGAAGTCAGAGTGATGCCTGGAAAAAAATGATTATAAAACAGTCTTAAAGAATGGTAGAAGAGTTCAAAAGCAAAAGTATCTTGTACTCTGTAACCTGAAAGAGGCATACCAATTATTTAAAGCAAAATAAAAATGAAAAATAAAAAAAAAAAATAGATTTTCAACATTTGTTGAGCTCGGACCAAAAGAATGTATTCTAGCAGGTTGTGCTGGAACACACTGTATTTGTGTTTGCACAAAACATCATAATATGAATCTGATGATTGTAGAGGCTCATCTTGGTACACTGACCCAAGATAAACAATATCATTTTACAGATATAGCTGCTGTTACATGCAATGAAGCAACCTCTAACTGCTACTTGGATCACTGCTCAACTTGTAGGAATTTGATGAAGGATTTTGTTTTATATATAGAAGAAATTCTAAATAAAAAATTGATGGTTTTATCTACAAACAGTGGCTATCAACTGATAGAACCACACTACAAACTGTATCACAATCTATAGAAGAATTTATTGAAAGTTTTTGTGCAGGCCTTGAAACCTTGAAGAAGCATGATTTCATTGCCAAAGAACAATCAAAATTTTGAGAAAAGTTCTTTGATGGATGATGAAGTCATAATTATTGCAGATTTTTCTGAGAATTATTTATTTTACAGAATTCTTCACAGAGCTTTCACTGGAATAATTCTCAAACCACATTATATCCATTCATCTTGTATTACAGAAGTGGCGAAGATGGAGCATATGGATATTGTAAAACATTAAGGGATTTGTTACAGCAATCCATGATAGGAATTGGTGGTTAGTATGTATGCTTGAAAAATATTTGGGTAATGAAGATGTAAAATTAACATTTTTACAACTGAAGTGCCCTTCCCCATCTTTCTGTTATCTATTGCATCCAGATATATTAATTTTAAATCACTGATATTTTTAGTTTAGTTGACACTGGAAGAACTTTTTGAAAATTGAGATTGAAAAAGCTTAAAATAGTTTAGGAAAGAGAATTTCATGAAATAACCTTAAATACAGATGCAATCAGAGTTGGTCATCACAAAAATCTTTAGTGAAAAATAAATGGTTTGCATATCCAAATTTTTATTTTCTGTTCAAACATATATTCCAACAAGCAGAAAAATAAGTTTGCTTGTTAAACTCTTTGTAAACCTTTAGAATCTTTTTTTAAATATTCATTTCAATGTATCACTTTTTTTTTTTATACAACTTGACCATATTGTGAGATATGAAAATGTTAGCATATAGTGACAAATACCAAAATCCTCTATTTTGAATGTGGCCCAACTCAGTTAAAACCTTGTAACTCAATCTACAAAGGTCCACCACAAAATTCATTGACAAATCTTTAAAAAAAATTAAAGATCCGCTTTTTGAAAAATTAAAGGTCAATAGTTACGGTCAAGTTCAAATTATCTTTTTTGACTGTTAAACAAAAAGATAAATATATCGCATTTTAGATCTATCCAACTACTTTAAAATGGTATATAATTTAGCTTTGTAGGTAAAAAAAAAAAAAACAACTGACATATAGATATTTAAAATTTGACTATTTTCCAAAATTCACATTTTTGGAAAGGGTCATATCTCAGAAACCCTTTGACTTAAAGGTATAAAATAAGCACCATTTGGTTTTTATCATGAAGTTCTATAAGTGTACCAAATATGAAAAAAATCTGTGCCAGTGATGGTCAGACCCTTGCTGATTTGACACAAAATGACTTGTATACATTTACATATTTTTATGCCTTTGTTATTTTCCTATAAATAGATAACTATCAATGTCTGCTATCTTGTTTGTAAAAATTGAGTGTATACATTGAAAAGAACAAGGTGGAAAATAAATTTAGTGCTTGTAGACACTTTGTTACAATCAAGACTTCTTTTGTATATTCAAAAAATCACCTTTTCCATTTGTAAATTAAGAAAATTCTGTTACTAGTATTGAGAATGAATGATCAAAGAGATTGACTATTATGAATGTCCACCTTTTAGAATAAAGAAAGCATACTGGTTTTATGAATCAGTAATTGAATTTTATACTGTGAAAGCTATTGAATTCATTTTTGGTGATCATGATGGAGCCTTATAGTAAAAGTCTGCTTAACTTTTATCATATCTCTGATAGGGGCACATAGTAAAAAACAGAAAAAAAACCTTGTTTCTGCCATTTTCAAAGATATTGATATGAAATATCCAATTCAATGATGAGAATTCAATATTTTGGTTTCTTTCTTTCTTTCTCTCTCTGAAGGTCTTATTCTTCTTAGATACAACATGTCAGGGACTTACTGCAAATTATATTAACAAATGAGTGTAACATATATATGCACATAACTATTAACTCTCTAATACTGCATTGAAATATTGTCAGCCAGTTTTCATTTGTGCTTCTAAAAAGGTTTCACTAGCTGTTGTTAAACACACTTGCCAATGAGATATATTCATGAGGCTAAGAAAAAATAATTTATGTTGTATATTCTGCTGCTTTTTAAAAAATTTAACTTTAAAAATCATTGTGTGTAATCAATTTTGAAATTTTTTTTGCCTAGATGATGTTAATTGTTGTCTTAAATTAATTTCAAAATCCATCACTAACAACTGAATTTGCCTGAATGAAATACACATTATAATATATTAGAACAAATATTCAAAAATAAATATTTGTACATTTAAAAGGAGCCCAAAATGTAAATTACAAATTGGAGATACCAAAAGTACAACAATTTAAATGTCTGGGAAGCATTTTAAAAGATGAAGGAAAGTGTGACACTGAAATCTGAAGGTGCATTAGTATAGCCTTCCAAAAACTCAGCCGGTATTAAGAAACAGAAAAATTTAATTAGAAACAAAGAAAAGAGTACTCTACTGTGATATCAGTTCACTTATATGGCAGATGAAGAAGAAACTTGAATCAACAGAAATGTGCTTCTACAAAAGGATGCTGATAATACCAAGGACCAAACATGTGAACAACAATAAAGTTTTAGAGAAAATGGAAATCAAAAAGGCATTTACCTTAACATCAGAAAGAAATAGTTGGAATTTGTAGGGCATATCATGAGAAAAAAGGGCTTAGAAAATTTTATACACATGTAGCCGATTGAAGGCAAGAGGGACAGATGAAAAAAAATTGCATAACCTAATTGTGGAGCAAGGTTTAGGAGATATAACAAAAAGTCAAAATTTCTTAAAAGCTATAAAGGACAAGAAATTGAAAGGACAAAGTCACATAGAAGAATTTTTTAGCTGAACTCATGAATTCAAACTTGTAGATATTTGCTTATCAATATTTGTACAAATTCTTAAACAGAAATATTAAAGAACTTGGCTTTCTACAGTATTTGAGCTCAGGGATATATCTTGCATACTTATATATAGTACTCCAATATTTAATTATTTACTTATATTGATGATTGCATGTAAACACATCGTGTCTACATTTATTTTCATATCCCTAAGTTTACAAATACTTTCAAAGACTAATCACAGAAATTAATCTCTCTCTCTCTCTCACACACACTTACACATATGCACATATTTGTTTTGGAACCATTCTCTTACTTAGCAACTTTATTTTAAATTTATTTCTATTTGGAACTTTCAGTGCATATCTATAGCAATTATATTCATGTAAAAATATTTGTGTACATGTGTGTACCCCCAAAATTGTATTTTGGGACCATGAACATTTCAGTATTCTCTCATATTTATGACAGCCTCTGTGTGTGTATGTAGATGAATGATATAATAAAATTAATAAGCCTGATACAAACTTGTAGACGATGTTGATGCGTAACATTTTAGTTTCATTCCTTGGGGGGGGGACTTTTACAATGCTTTCATTTGTTATTTAACCTTCAACAACCCCCCCTCCCGTCCAATGGTTTTAAAGAGAATCATTTGTATCAAACAATGACATTCGATCAAAGAGAAGAGGAGGAGGAGGAGGAGATGGTCAATCTCATCATTTAATGTCATTCTCTGATCTCTGCTCTCCTTTGTGCTGTAATGTAGCTTAAACACTTGTTAGTTTGTTGCAAAATGGCAAGAGGAAATTTGGCATAGACAAATAGAAAGAGACAGATGGTGGCATGCAAGTAAGTAGATATGAACAGACTGATATCTCTATATAAAAAGTTTGCAATAAAATGATAGATAATAACCTGATAAAAGTTAGCAGATATAGTTTTCCTTTTTTTTTTCTCAGATATTTCTGAAGTGTGAGTGTTACAGATTTTATAAATACAGAGAAACACTTGTTATGAATATAGGAAAAATAATATTTTAACTTCCTGTATCATGTGCATGTTTTAACATTTGGTATTTTAATCCTGGCCTTTAACTAAATTTGAGCTCTGACTGATAGTGCTGCAGAATGACTCAGTAATGATGTTCTAGCAGTTTGTGTCTCATTGACATGAATTCAATCCTAATAAGTACACATCAATATGATTATAATGACAGAGAAAGAAGGGGCTATATAAATTGATATATTTATTAATTTTAGTTTGGCAGTAGAGAATATTTTATGAAAATTTAACCATGAAGATCACATTAGATCAATACATTAACCATTTCCTTACACCTTGTAGTTAAGTACAGGTTGATACTATTAGATTGAAGATTCTATTGCACCAATTACCAGTGGCAGAGGATCTGCTTGCTTTGAAAATTAGCATTTAAAATTTTTGTTTTTTACCCAGACTCAGTTGGAAGCAAACTATTACTTAATGACATGTTTTTGAAGATAGATTGAAATATTGATTTGTTGATAGATAACCGAGGTTTTATATATATATATATATATATATATATATATGGGAAGATGAGATTAGGATGCATACAGGCACATGGATGAGAAAACAAATCTATATGTAGGATATTATATTATGATAGTTGATTTCATTAAGGAGAGTTGATCACAGTTAAATAGAAGTCATTATTAGATATTTACCAGTTTAGAGACTAATCTGATTGAATTTAAATTTATGCATATTTACAAGTAGATTGAGATAGATTGACAAATATGGTATCATGAAATATCCATCAAGATAGAGACAAAATAGTTACTAATGTGAGAACTGGGATAAATAGATATTGATAAAAATAGAAAAAGAAATATGGTAACGCTAACATTTATGTGAATTTACATAATTGTTTCCTATATAGATATCTATACTTTTGGAATTTGAACAATTCTTTGTGGTGAACCTAAACTGTATTTCTTGCTACAGAATCATGACCTTTTATTAATATCATTATTATTAATAATTGTGCTTTTAAACTTATTGTGTAATTATTCTTTCTTCAGACTCTTCTTCCTTTAGTTATGAAACTGATATTGATTATGAGTTCCATAATTCTGATGACTTATTTCCACTCTTATCATCTATCATTATTTTTATTGTAAACAGTCTTACAAAGAATGATGGTACAGTGAAAAGTTGTTGGCCTGACCCATTTCCCCAAATTTGACCAAATGTATTAATAGGCTTTTATTGAATATATAATTATTATTTAATTATTTCTTGACCACACTAACTTTTCAGCATCCTATCATATAGATATGAACATGAAGTATATGATAACAAAGAAAATTATTGGTTTAATTGTTAGTATTAATCACCATTTACAATTTCTTTTATATAAAAGTCAGTTGAATAACGATTTAAAGAGAAATGACAATATGGCTTATAACTGTGGAGATGAGAAAAGCTAATTTTGACATAAGACATCAGGGTCTGGTTCTACTTTAGTTTAGCACCTCTACTCCATCTTTATTTTTCTTCTCTTCTCCTCCCCCAACCATTTATGGTTTAATATTATTTAATCAATGTCAGTTTTGGTATAAAGTGAGCTTTTTCTAAGCTCTTCAATGCTTTAGGTCTTTTCAATCAAATTAGGCAGAAATTTTATAAAAATATACAATGAGAAGAAAATAATAAAGAAAAGATTTGGTACAAAAGCTCGAAGGAATTTTTTATCATTTTTTTTGTCAATCTCATATTTTCATATCTTTTTTATTTCCTTTCTTCTTCATCCTATTATTGTTATTTTTTCATTATTCTTTATTTTGCATTTCTCTTTACAGCCTTGAGGTATAATAATTAAAGAAAAAGATTTAAGGGACTTGGCTTTTTGAGCAAAGATGTTAAAAATAGAAAAAGATTAAGCAAAACCAAATAGAGAAAGGAAGTTTTGATCTTATGAGATTCTATGGCCATAAGTTTTTATCATTTTTCTTTGATTTCATTATTTATTTATTTAATTTTTTTTTTCATTTCATATATTCATATAGATTATATGTGTCCATAAGCACACATACAAAATAAAACATTCCCAAAATGAAGCAATAGCATACACAATTTTTTTTAGTTTGTTGATTTTATTATTTATTCCTCTTTATAAGTTGATCTCATTCACTTTTGGGACTCAGTAATTTCACTTTTCTGAATTATTTTTATCCTTTTAATTATTTCTTAATTTTATATCTGTCCATTTTTTAATACTATTTTTTTATCTTTGTTTATTTTTTTTTTTTAATACTTTTTAAGTTTTGCTCATTTTTTTATTACTTTTAAGATTATCTTTTGTTTGATTTGTGCATCATTTGATTTGTACTTGACGTTTCATTAATTCATTGTTTGTTTTTTTTTTTCTTTCATTTTTATTGTTTGCTTTAGTGAGTTAATTTAATTTTGTGTGCTTTGCTAATGATGAGCATGCTCAGTAATTAAGTCCTCTTGCTGCTAACTCTAAAAGTATTGAAATTACCTCTAACTGGTTCTAAAGACCATTCAGTATGACAGGTTTAAGGTGGAGATTGTTGAAGAGAAAGAGATCTAGGAGGGCCAATTAAAATAGTGTGTGTGGGGGATTCTAATCAGTTATTTATTTATTTATTTATTTTGACAGCAGGATCTGCAGAGATGACTTTATTGTTGCCTGAAAACGTACCCTTTGATAAGGAGTGAAATAACAATGACTGTTTGAATAGATCAAGAGAGTGCCAAGCAAACATTCTCCTTGCATTTCTGAGCAGCATTTCTGCAATGAATGAGTAAATTGCTCTCTTTCTCTCTCTACCCTGCATTTACTGCTTGTGTAATTGTATATATGTGTCTGAGCAGCTATACACATACAATTTATTATCTCATAATAATGAATTGTGTGTGTATGCACACACACACACACACACACTATATATATTTATATATATATATATATATATATATATATACACACACACACACACAGATGCACTGTTAATAAAAGAATATGTTGTGTTTGGGAAAATACATATGAAGTAATGAAATGTGTGGAAAAGCAGAATTTTTGTTTGGAGAGAGAGAGAGAGAGAGAGAGAGAGAGAGATGGATCATAGCTGTTGACTAATGTGCAAGTAGATAAGAACTTCAAAATTGGCTCTACTGTATAAAACCATTTCACATAGTTTTTCCTTAGGCTGTTCAGGATATATTCTTGAATAGAATTACTAGACACACAAACATACATACATACATACACACACACACACACACACACAAAAGAAAAAAAAGTCAGCTGTTAAAGAATACTGGAGTCCATCTCTTTAAATCATTTTTTTGAAATTCTCCAAAGCATTTCATTAAACAATTAATACATTTTGGAAATTTTAAGATAATTTGAAAAAAAAAAAAAAAAAAATTAATGTAATTTTACAGAGAATTCATGTTTTCTGTTGCTAATTTAAACAAACTATCACAGAATTTTATATCTATTATTATAAATTATGCTGTCACTACATATCCCTAGTGATAAAAACCAACAACTCTTCTTTGAATTTGTCAGCATCAAAAAGAGGTAGGCCTATATCACCTCCCCTCACCTGCACTATATTCTAATGCTCTCATTCACTGAGCTTAAAGTAACTGATATAACCATTTTTCTTTTGAAATACTTAAAATATCAACTTTAAATCAGTATTTCCACAAGATATTTCCAAGGTTAATTTTTTTTTTGTCATTATATTGTTCTACAATCAAAAAATATTTTTATTATGTATAATTTAATATACACGGTTTGATTCCATTATCTAGAAATTCATCTTCCCACCATAATGTATAATTCATTTTATTTAAAACAATATATTTTAGCTATCAATCTCAACCTGTGAAGTGAGGAATCTCCATATATCTGCCATGTCTCTTTAGGACATAGAGGATCATGGCTCTCCACAATTTCCTATCCTGTGTAGGATTCTTCATACCTTCTTCACAAATTCTACAAATCCCTAAGTTATTTTTTACCTTTCTTAAAATAAAGTATAATGTACTGTAAATATTTCCTATTTTCTTCCATCTTCAGATGTAAGAATCAATATATGAAAATTTAGTGATTTTGACATTTTAATTAAAATAAAATAAAATAAAAGCAAATTATTAATGCTTGTTGACACAATATAATAATTTTATGTTTACATCTTGATTTTCATGGTAACTTAAGTATCTTGAATAACCAATATTTTATGTTTAATAAACTTTGTTTTATAAACTTCTGGAGACCCCAGGTTTGATTTCTGCTACCTAAGCAGGCTAAGATCAGTAAATTTATAATATTCTTAATGGTAAATCATTGATGATACTAATTTTGATTTACCAAACAACAAAAAAGGCATTACTTAGAATCTGATTGCTGTTTATAAAACATGTGATAGTGAGTATTAGTAATTGTATAATTTTAAGGAGTGTTATTTTTTTTATTGCTCTATGTCAGAGGAAATGGTCTTCTTTTCAGCTTTGAAGACTAAACATAGTAGCAAATAAACTGATTGAATTAGCCTATTTCTACCTCTCTGTATATCATGAACAATTCCATTTTTAATAAACTATCTGATACAGATGATTCCATATATTTTATATGTATGGATATTCACTCACTAGTTCTTTTTCTTTCTTTTTTTTTTTTTTTTTTTTTTTTTTTGCTAAGCAAACAAATCCACACTGATCTGTCATGTATTTATCCATGAAAATAATGTACACTGTTTTCTTCCAATTGATTTTCTCCAGGTGGTTGGAATGTTGAACTGAACCATTTATTTTACTCACTGGGGTAGACTGTTCTGTGCCATGATTTTAATGGATGTCAGTTATCAGTTATCTCTTAATTCCCCTCTCTAAGTTCTCCACTGCCTTAACTGGGTATTGAACTCACACTGTTTGGGTCCTGTCACTGGATTTAACCAATGCCTTTATCCAGTGGATAAAAGCATTGCTTAAGACAGTGGAGAAACTTGGAGAGGGGAATTAACTGAAGATAACTGATAACTGACATCTATTAAAAACATGGCACATGGAACTAGAAAAGTCTACCCCAGTGAGTGAAATAAAGAGTTCAGTTCAACATTCCAACCACTTGATTAAGGCTGGAGTGTACAACAGCTGAAATGTTGTAATAAATATGGTGACAAAGATGAGGACAATAGTCCAAAGTGTACATAATACCTCATTTTAGAAATATAGACAGACTCTTTAAATTATATTGCTATTTCAAAGATGAGATCCTCTTCTTTTTCTGCATTCTCATAGTGGTATTTTTCAAATTTGTTGCACTCGGAGTTGCATCCCTACACATCAAAATAGTTCCAAAAGGATGCTTCATCGATTTGGTGGGCTTAAGATAGGGTTAGGAGTTCTCTTTCACCAAAAATTTCTAAGTTAAAAACTTTAGTGGATGAAATACCAGAGAAATTTAACTTGACACATTGAAATGTGTACTGTTAACCAAGTAAATGAGCATTGCTAGCTGAATGCCATTTTAAATCAGACTGGTTTTGTCGATGGATTACACAGTTTAAATCTTTGTCTTATCTTCTTTTTCTTTTTTTTGTACTGATGCATTTTAAGGCTACATAATGTACTTGCTGTATTTTGTTCAGACTGTCATGCTTGAATCACTTTTGTCTTGGCTGTTGTTTTAAAAAAATCATTAAACAGAATTCACATGATAAAATAGAAAAATAAATATATAAACTTGATATATTTTAGTTTTTTAAATTTCACACTCATATTTGTAAAAAAAAAAAAAAAAAAGATATTAAAAAAGTGCGCAGTTTTCCTTTTAATGATCATTCATTTCATTTACATTGTGGATGGCAGTATTTTCACTAATTCTTGGCATTTGAGGATTAAATTGAGAATTTATTTATATTTTTTTTTTTTTTAAATGAAATGGTACATTTTATAAAAAATAAAATGAATATGTTTTATCTTAAATTTGGTAGCATTGATGTATAAAAAATTGAAATGTAATCATTCTTTCATTTCTTTTCTCTTTTTTTTTTTAATGATTATTTACTAATTCTAGGGATTAGGTCCTATCTAAGAGGTTAAAATGAAATTGTTATATAAAAGGATCATTCAACTTTTTCTCTTCTTTTCGTTAAGCCATTATTGAAGATAATACGCATAATATTTTTTAAGTGGGTCTCTTATCTTTTTTCTTCCTTTTTTTTTTTTTTTTTCCCTTTTGTATTAGTGGTTTCCATATCAGAGAAAAAGCCCCCCTAGGTGATTAATAAAATTTATATTAGATAAACTCAATGCCCTGAGAAGTAGTTTCTACTAAGTGTGAGAAGCAAGCTGAATTCCTTGCCAATGAATAAAAATGATAAAGTTAAAAATTGTATGAAAAAGGTAATAGACATTAAAAGTGATATAACTTTTAATGGATCTTTATCTCCACCTCTAAAGGAAAAAAGAAGGAAGAAAAAAGTACTCAGTGAATCTCATTATTCAAACATCTGTGTATTTGAGTATTCTAGTATTTATAATGAAGAAAAACTACTTCAAATGACCTTCAGTTATGAGCACCAAATCTAATAATGGGTTGCAGTATGCTATTAATCCATCTTTTACATTGACCAAGTCACTGATATATCTCTGTCCAATGCTGTAATCAAAATTTTAGTTCTGACCAAAAGCAGAAATTATTATTTTTGATGGCTTTTGCTGGTGTCAACATTTGTCTTTAGATGAGATTTTGATACAATACAACCTTCGAGAGAGGATATGGAGTGTTCCAATAATATTGGCTATAGCAGAGGCTTACAAACAAATTCAAACTGCAAATCACTGTTCAAAAAGTCTTTTTCATCATTTCCAATAAATGTATTTGTTATTCCTTTCAGTGATTTTATTTTTAAGATAAATGAGTTTAAATTAGGGACCTTCACAAAAAACAGTAGCTAAGGTTTAAAATGAATTTTTAATAATGAAAAATCTTTCTTGAAGTTTTTATTTTAGTTTTAATTTCAAGCTAATAGATTAAATTTAATTTTTCCTATAAGTGTTATGTCATTCATCAGAAGTTGTACACTTACTTGGTCGGGTGACTTTGACTCCATAGCTGTCTTAATACAAAATGTTATCTACTCAATAAGTTCTTCACCAAAATGCTAGTATGGTTGTTAAACAAAACATAATTTTCTTCTATTAGAACGTAATATTAAAATTATTATTTATTGACTTTTCTTAACAGATCTGCCAACAGTCTGTTAAAATCACTTTTGAGCAGTGCAGCAATTAGCACATTTCATGCATCTTATTAAGGAGGCAACTATCATGTTATTCAAAATGGTGAGCTTGGATATGTTGGAACTGGATAATAAATTTGTTGACATTTTCTGGATAATTATTCCTTTGAAAAATGTCACTAATATTATGTCTGCAGAGTACTGTATTTTGCTTCTTTTTTTTTTTTTTTTTTTTTTGAAGATGAGTCTGTTCTTTTGCAGGAGTAACATGTAATAGCTGTTTGCCTAATTGATAAATGTAGTCTTTGCCTACTCTATTGAATTATGAACTTTTAACTTTTTTGTTGAATGTTTTAACTAAATTTGTATCATTGATTTGTTTATTCATATGCAGTGATTTCTTTGTTATAGGGAAATGTTATGCCACTGTTGTAATGCACAAAATATTTCCTTGTGATGCTTGAGAACATGACTATTACCAGTGTTTCCAAAACTCCTCATGATTAACAGACGTCATCATTATCAAATCACTTGTATATACTCCTCATCCTCTAAGATGAAGAGGTTTGAGTATTGATTTTTGATTAGTTTTTCTTTCATTTTGATATTCTCAGTTTGTTTTGCATTTTAGGTAAGAAGCATGGATCAGAAATAGAAGGAAAACTGGCCTTTGAATAGATTTATTTTTTAGTATAAAATTTTTTGAATTTAACTTCTGCAGTCCTCTATGTATATTCGATTCTTTGCGTACACCCAAAGGCAATATCTAATCCTGAATATTCCAGACATTCTTCAGAAATAAAATTATCTAAGAAGTGTTGTTTGTTTTCTCTCACACACACACACATATATATATATATATATATATATATATATATATAATGTATATGCTTATCTGATATACATCTATGAATTTACTAAAACACACACACACATATAGGAAGATGCTTATATATATATATATCAGCAAATTTATACCTTTTGGTATGACATCATGATGTTATATATGTTTTATATGTTGTATGTTGATGTTAAAAAAGGAGACCCTGTTTCCAGAACAGATGAACTTTTTCACTTCCTTTTCGTATTTCTTGTAAAAATCAATAAAAAGAGTGCATATATTTTTAATGTAACTCTATAAAAATATAATGAAATGAATGAGTGAGCAGCTATTTTGTTTCTTTCCTTATTTTTATTTAATCAATGAAATAAATGTTCAGACTTTTTTTGACTTTGCATGTAGTCTACATTTCTCTCTCTTATATCTATTAGTGAGTGAGTGATTGTTTCTGTAAATGATTATTTCTTATACATATCTATTTCAATCTTTTCATGGCTGTGTGTGCGAGTATATGTATAAGGCATTAAGGCATAATGAGAATGTTTATAGATGTGTGAATATAATCATACACATATATAAGCATCGTTTTGTATTTTGGTGTTTTATTTGTGCTTGCGTGTATGTACATCCCCTCGTATGTATATATATATATATATATATATATATATATATATATATATAGTGACAAATCAACTCTTGTTTGAGTATGACCACTTCTGTAATTTTACTTTTGATTTCCTTGCCATTGATGACAACTCTGGTGACTCATTAGTCCAGCAAGTGATCTACATTTGAAGCCACAGGTTTTGCTGCATTGGTATTATGCTGTTAATCTTGTAATGCCAGATAAGTCCACTTACTGACCTACACATTTTGTTGCATAGATTGCAAGCAAAATCAGGTTTCACATCATAGTGATAGATTGTGTTGTTGTGGTAGCATAGTATACCTATACATGAGGTGGTTGCTGAAAAGTTCTCTGTAGATAAGAGGATAAAATAATTTGATGTTTCAGTAATATTTTCAGAAGTGATTTTGGCTGAAAACTTTTCACTATACCCTTGTATATAGAAATCATTATTGAATAAGTCTATAAAATTATTGTCATTTTTCTTTTTCTTTTTTTTTCTTTTTAAAAAGATGAATTGTAAATTTTTGCATTGTCTCTTTGAGAATTATGATATGTATAGTATGAATTTCCCCAAAATGAATTAAGGTAATTTCTTCAAAAACAGTACCAATTGAAGTTTCCATACACACACACACGCACACACACATATACATATATATCCATCACAAACACATATAGGAATATATTTACACATATTTGAATATTTGTCCATTTAAGTGTACAATAACAAATGTATGTATATTACTTGATAACAAAGTAAGTTTTTCCTCATTGAATAAAAGTACATATATGCATCTAGATAAATGTTCACAAGCATACATATATATGCATGCAATTTATAAGAACACTGTTATAAATTCCTGTGCATATTTCTGTTGCATGCCAATTCTCAACCACCAATCGCAAACTGCTTCACACTGTAGTTGTCTCCCCTTGCACTCACTTGTCCATTGCTCTTTTACTGCAAAACCTGAATAATTGAAAACCATTGTTTGCACATATTTTATCTTAGTTGCTCTTGTTTTTATTTTACATGCTTTGTGATTTGTCATTTCAACTTTTCTTCCCTCTCTTTCTTTTTTATCATCAGGCTTAGGCATAACTTATTGGTGCTTGTCACTTGACTATTCCTCTCTTATTTTCTCTTTCCCCACCCCACATCACCTCAAAGATGACTTAACAGTGGCTATTAATTTACTGCTCTTGGCAATTACAATTCATCCTCCAAATTGCTTTCCTGTCTTTTTTTCTTTCTCACCCTCTTCTGTCTAATTTATTTTATCTTCCATCTTGTGGCTGAGGTTTACTCTGCATACGCTTTGCAAAGTGAAAAGCATTCCAAAGGCTGTCATCTTCCTGATTCAAATTATCCTCTCATGAAATTAGTTGGAAAATAATAGTTGGATTAGTATAAGTTTGTGATTTGTGCAATATTTCTTATTTCTTTTAAAGCTAATGAAGTTTTGATTGGCAAGTCTGAGATCAATTTGAAATTAAATTTCAAATGAAAAACAAGATTTGTAAGTTTTAGGAAATTGACAGAAACAGATTTTTAGAATTGTCCTTGAAGTAATCTATTTTAGTCTGCAAGCTTTTCATCTTATTCTAATAGTATTTTTTTGTTTTGATATATTTTTTTTCTTTTTAAGATCCCAACTAAGAAATAAAATTGTTCAAAATATGTTTATTGGATGTTTGTAAGTTGTTTGAGCTATGTGCACTTTCTCAACCCATTAAATACCATTTTAGACAAATGAAATCAATATTTTGGGCTGTACAAACCTGATTACTAGACATTTTTTGCATGCATCCATACAGTTGATGGAATTTAAGACTAACCATATTAAATATTTAGGTATGTATTGTCTATCTTAATATGTTCATGTCTAATTCAATCTGTTTTATCTATCCTTATTTATATCGTCATCCACAGACAGACTGTTTCACTGTATCACAGCTCATCAGTGTGACTAGACATCTGATTGCTTCAAGCAGGGATTGAAACCCGACCAATTTGGCATCAGTCGGAGATTCTAACCCCTAGGCTATCGGTGCCTGGCAGAGAGAGAGGCAAATTTTTGCGTATTTATTTTTTAAATTTCCAATGGTCAGTAACATAAAGGGGATTTTTACATAGTCTACAATCAAAATCCTTACAAAAAAACCCTAAGAGATCTGAATTGATATTTGCATCATTTCTGAATGTAATGGCACTATGAAAATACTTTTGTGATTGAAGATGCTTTGTTTGGTACTTGTAGAGGAAATAAAATACTCCATCCAGCCTGATTAATTTTTCTTTTAGATTTATTTTGCTAAGCAAAGATATCATTTAGCTTTAGTTTCATAGTAATTGGTTGGTTCTGAATTTGTATATTCTAAATAATTTATTCCTGAACAATAACACCTCTCACATACATATAAGTACTAAAAAATCCTTTTGTAAGGATTTCTTGATCAAGCTTTCTGGCACTTTTTGCATATACACACATGCGCACGCGTACACACACACGTTTCAGTCTGATCATATCTATGTATTTTATCTATACAATGGAAATACATTTTTGGCTTTTCTTTCTCTCTTTTCTTAATGTTTCAAATGTGTACACTTAAAAAGCCACAAAAGGTAAGAAATTTATTAAGTCTATCTTAATCATTAATTTTTCCATGGTCATATTATTACTAGAATTGTAGAGTTTTTCTTATGCTTTGTTAAATTAGGTACCTCTAAAAGTTCACTAAAAAAAGCATACCGTATTGAAAAAAGGCCCCAAACTTGATAAAAAGACAAAAAAAAAAAATTATTGCCAAAATATTTGTCATTATTAAAAAGAAAAACCAAAGGATTTTTATTATTTTATTAAATTTTTTTAATCTTTTCTAGCATGTTTAAAATTGTGGTTAAAAATCTTGTTTTTCTTGCATCAACTGGTGTGCTAAACATTAGTAAACTTTTCTTTTTTTTTTTCTTTGTGGTAAAAAGCAGTTTTGGAAATTTTGCAAAATTATTATTTTCAAAGTTTTTTTGGAGAAAATCTTGGTAAAAATATTTTTTTAATATCTGTTACCACTTATTTCATTTTATGAAATTTCAAGAAATTAAAATTTCACTCTCTTCATATTTATATTAGTTAAAAGCAGGCATCCTTGGAGAATTTAAATCATCAATTTGTTTCGGTCAAACTGAAACCCTATTTACCAAAACTCCGCTCTGAATCATAAAATAAATGCAATAAAATTATAACATTATTTAATTAGAAATGCTTTTAACTGCTTTTAGTAATATTAAGGACACTATTGTCTTGAGAAAAAAAAAATTTAATGAATAATGAAGTTTTACAAGAAATGTTTTCATTTTAATTAGAAAAATTTATTAAGTTTTAATTATTTTAAAATTCTGTATTAATTTTGCCCTTTTAGATAATATTATTAAGTAAAAACTATATTTATTAATCATAAATGGAAAAGCTTAGTACAAACCATCAAACACTGGAATATTTTTAAAAGAATTTTGAATTATTTTTGTATGTGTATAAATGTACTTATTTTTCAAGATACGAAAGTTCATACATGACATTATCAGAAAATGGGTGATAACTATAGTAGATTTAAAGCCAGAAAGTATCTAAAATTCAATCAAACATGAGATTACAAAGTATATTTTCTTAAATTTTTTAAAATTACTGAATACTTAAAAAATTATATATAAAAGGTGCTCATGTCAATTATTTTTTTGATGGCTAAAGCTCCCATAGAACAACATTAAACATTAATCTATCATCAAACTATCAAACATGTCAACAGCTTAAATAAACAGCTACTGTTGTGTTAAAAAAATGCAATTCTGCAACATTTTAAACTTAAAGTAAATAATATGTTTCAAATCAGATTAATTATACTTTAAATCGGCTACATGAATGAAGATGTTGAAACGTAGAAAAATCTATATATGTATAAACACAACACTAAATATATTTACCTTAAATAAAGCTGAATTTTCTTGTGGAAATTTGATATAGATCTATATCTTTGAGTTTGCTAAGGCTTTGCAACTTCTATGTATAGCTGCTATTTAGCACTGTGTTGGTTTCTATCATCAGCTGTGGACAGGTGAGCATTCAAATGTCTGAGAACTTTTATTTCTAAACTGGAAAAAAAATGAACACTTGTGGATCACTTAAGTCATCATTGAATTTTGGATAGTGTAACATTTGTATAAGAAATTTAAATCTCCAAAGATGAATATAGTGTAAAACTGTAATTCTCTGAAAGCATGGAAATGAGAAGATATTTGAAATGTTTCTGAGCTGAAAAACCAGAAGTGTTTGACTACTACTCTTCCTTCCTTTTATTGTATCTGTATACATTATGTGTGTATTGATGGAATCTGGAAACATATTTACAATGAATTTATTTTTACATTTTGAGTTTATTTTTAAACAAAATTCTTCTTACCCTGTTTACTATTGTGTATTGTGTGTGTGCACGCGCGCACGCATAGACACACACAGAATGTTGTGATTGGTATGATATGATTGCCAAATTAGAAACTGGAATAATCTTGGCAAAATTTAATTTTGTTAGTCTTCAGTATATATATATATTTGTGTGTGTGCAATACAGATGTAAATACGTTTTATTAAGATGTTGCTAATTTAAATTAAATTCAGTTTTAGCACACATCACCTGAAGATGATCAAAAAAAATATACAAAAAAAGTTACAAAAAATATGAACAAACTTCTTAATGTCAAATACCTCTCTCTTCTTGACTGAATATTTGATTCTGATGGGCAGCCCCCCCCCCATTTTATTAATCAATTTTTTTTTTTTTTTTATCATTTACTCCAGCTGACTAGTTAGGCATAAAGTAAATGCTATTTATCTATTTCTTATTGTCTCTATTTTCTTTCATCCAAATTATATCTGATGGTCTGAAAAAATAAAGTTTTTCCTTTTGAAATTGTGTGGGACAAAGAGAAATATAAGTATTTTATTGGTAATAGTTGACATTTTAAATTTCTTTTATATGAATATTTCTAAGATTTTATTTTTATGAAGCTTATGTTGTGTATTTCTTTTATAAAGAATCAGAAAATTGATGCATTACTAATAGATGTTGCTAGCTAATATAACTATGCTATTTGCTCATTCTTCAATGAAGTCTTTCTTTCTATCTTTGTTTTAAAACCTTTTAATTAAGCTTTGATGCTTTGGGAATGGATGCAATATTCTTTTCAAGAAGTAACAATTTTCACCTGGTTACAAACTCTTGCTTACTATTTACATAAATGTGTGTCTGTGTATGTTATAATGGCTGCAACTTGTTTTCAAGCAATGCCCTCCCATGATCAATTCTTAAATATGAGCAGTACAGATATGATTTTTTTTTTTTTTTTTTTTTTTTTTTTTTTTTAGTCGTGATTGGGTCTTACATTCTCTTGTGCAAATATGATAATGTTGGGCCTCTTTCGTAGTTGTTGTTACATTAATATATTGGAACTCTCTTGAGTTTTTCATGTGCAACAGAATTCTCTTCTAAGTCTTGCTTGTGTACTTCTTTCCTCCAGAATAAACAATCTAGAGCTAGGGTACCCCCAGTCATTTCACATGACATTGACCTTCTTTAGTATGTTCTTGATGGAAAGTTTATATTTCAGTTTTGGCTTGTGTGCTGTATTTTTTTCCTTCAGCCAGTTCACAGAATACAAATTATTTAGGGATTCTATCATCCTTCATCCTGAACACATGATCGCACCATTGTAACTGGGGCTGAAGTTGACTGTGTCTTTAAATATCTCACAAGCATTTGAAATGCTGGTCTTCCTCACAAGCTGAAGCACTATGGTGTTTCCAGATTAATTTTTGACTTGATCCAATCCTTTTTAACAAATTGTTTGATTAAAGTTGTGTTGAACAATCACTCTTCTAGATACTTTTACTCTAATAGGGGTCCCCCCCCTGCAATGCTCTATCCTTGAATCTACTTTATTTCTTATCTTTATCAACAAGCTTCCCAGTCATCAGTTCCTAACTCAGTAATTATGCTGATGACATAACTATTTACTTCTATCTTAATTGTAAGTCCAATAAGTTTGATAATGTAAAACTGGCAGCTGATCTCCAAAATGATCCCCAATTTGTTGTTAGCTGAAGCAAGAAATAGGCATCTTAACTTTTTTTGCTTTCCATAAGCAGGGCTGATGCTAACCTCCAGGAGAACAACATTGCACTTTCTTGGTCTTACATTTTGCACTGACATGAAGTGGAATGATTATATTGAATCAATTGCTAGGTTTGCTGCTAGGAAAGTTGGTTTACTGTGATGTGCTATACAATTCTTTGTCATTGGAATTCTTCTTGCACATTTATAAATCTAACATACGTCCATGCATTGAATACTGCTGTCATCTGCAACATAATAAATCCTTACCTGGCATCTTGACTTCAGTCGTATTCCAATCACTGTTCTAATGTGAGTTTTTCTCTTTGGTATCTAGGCTGCATGAATTTAGACTGGCAACTAGGTCTTACTGTTGAAATAGCTTGATGTAACCATAGGTTCTATTCTAATATTTTCTTTTCTTGCACTTCTCACCTGAGGAACTGTCTTTTGATATCTTATTTTCCTGTCACCTATGATCTTCAAAAGTTTAAATGCAACATCAATCAGCATCTTCTGTCTTCCTGAATGCTATTCTTTTATTGTGTTCTCTCCTCACTAATGTTTTCTCATCTTCTTTCACTCTCAATAACCCTTTGCATCTCAGTGGTATTATCTCCTTGCTTAGGGTGAAAAAAAAAGTACCAAAACTCTATACTGGTAGACTGTTTGAGGATATCAATCTCACTCACATACATTTGCCACTGGATATCCAGTATACGGTGGAGACACTTGATGAAATCACTCCAGCCATTCCATGTGTCTCGGGTAAGTGCCCCACGTCTCGCATGCATTCAACAATGAAGACAATACACAAGTATTGTAAATTTTCAGCTTTGCCTCCATCAAACTTCCATGCAGAGACTATAGACATACATGCATATTCTATACATAATAGTTTTTAGCACAGAAAACAGCAACTTTTTATACTTATGTATATTAGAGAATGTAATTTTCTAAAAATTTGTTTTATACTGTGTGTACACACACACACACACACCTGCATGCATTATGTATGAATATAATGGATATGAGCTATCAGCTACATTATATTCCTACTTTTTCAAAACTTCAAATAGTTTGTTTTTTTTTTTTGTTTTTTTTTTTTAAATGTTTCTTGCTATATGTTAGACCAGTGGTAGAAATAATTTAAGTACTATGAATTTATATGTATATAAAAGAGAGGTGATGGCTGAGTAAAGTCAAAAAACTGTAGAACAAATTAACAAAAAAAGAAATTTACTTCTTCTTTCAAAAAGACTTTTATATAATTTACTCCAGCTCTTCTGAATTATTTTTTCACCCTTCCTAATTAATTATATTATCAATATAAGTATCCATGATTAAATTCTTTCTGATTGAGCCACCAAGCAGACAAAATCATTTACCAGATTACACCATTTATCTTTCTATCTACATTTATCTATCAGTTCATTATCTGTCATTTTGTGAAATACTTAAGATTCATTACAGTCTGATGCACAATTAAAAAACATCACAATGATCTGCTCTCCAATTTATGAAATTAAAAAGTGCATAATGGATTTGTTTATGCTTTGAAAACACCAGAATGCCACAAAATCTATAGTTAAAATGAAATAGATTAACAGTTATGGTTTAGCTTCTGTTTAAATTCATCAGCTTATTTATAGAAAGTTTATTTTTCAAAGGATTCTTTTACATTCTAAAAGTTGGTTCTTTGTGAATAATGCAACCATAATTAGTATAATTGTTACAGATAGCACTATTTTTCTAAATTTAATGTTTTTTTCATTTATTTTTTACCAGTTGTTCAATCGTTAAAATAATAAATCTTGTATGCAGTTAATACCTCATGTTTTTCTTTTTTATTTTCCTTCATTTCATTTTTCTAATTTTTGTGATCCTCTTCAATTCTTTCTTCACTTTTATTTACGTTTTAATCCCACTTTTATTTTGCCAACGCTATTCATGTGCTTTGTATTTTTCTACACTTTTGAATAGTAATTTTTGATACCAGACTCACTTGTATATAATTTGTTTATATTTATATATATTTAAGTGTGTGTGTGTGTACATATATATATATATATATATATATATATATATATAATGTTATTTTAAAATGTGGCCCCGAAGTTAGTAAACTGTTAATTCTATCACCTTCATTTCAGACCATTACTAAAAGATAAATACTCATGAAAATATAACCATTAACTGTAATAAAATACCTGAACATTGCATTTATTGAATTATGCCATGTATAAAGTTGAAGATGGATTAATGACAGATCTATATTTTGCAATACACTAAGAGCAGGTACAGCATTCACTTACACTTTAGCTACACTAGAAAATGAACTTCATACAGGTAATTGTTCACCTGTCAAATAACAACACTTAGAATGCATATCTTTTAATTTGTAGAAAAGTGTTTCTATGTTAGAAGCTTGTTAAAATATGCTTTGGAATTTTTAAAGAAATTGTACATTTAAAAAGTTGTTGTTTTGGGTTTTTTTTTTTTTAATTTAATCGTCACTTATAGCCATCCTCATGAGATTGGAAACAATAATACACATTTTGATGTACATACCAATCCCATCACACATGCACAGAATAAAGTAAATCTTAGTTCTTTCAAAATGAAATGCCTTAAGTGATTGATTTGCCAGTGTTAATTTTGTTTTAAAAGAGTAACTTAAAATTATATAAAGTGTGTGTGCTTTGTACCAGAGGGATGCTGAAGTGTTCTTGGGCTGACCAAGGAACCTGTTTCTTCCAAATTTTGATGTTTGGTCACTTAGTCAAATATTGAGAAGTAGGTTTGCCCAAGAAGTTTTCAACATGCCTCCTCTCTCTCTCTCTCTCTCTTTCACTCACACACACAGAGACAGACACACTCACAAGCAAATAATTTTAAAAAGCAACAGTAATTAAAAATGTATTGTACTTGCCCTGTTATTTCATAAGAGCCAAGTATATATAATTGTTGATGTAGTGATATCATTGATCACTGGAACCTATGGCTCCTTTTTAATAGCGAATAATAGAAAAAACATGGGATGTATTAATCAACAGATTAAGCACAGCTCCTTGTGTGTGCTAGAAGCCTTTAACTAGTCTTTGCATTTTTTGGGGGGTATCCCAAATATTTCCTACAAAATATTCAAATTTCAACAGACACTGCAAACCCAGAAGAGAATATGGATGCATACTACATCAGACTACAGACACTAGCTGTGAGTTGTGACTTTCACAACACCGAAAGTGAAATTCATTCAGAACTGTTCTTCTCCCAGCATTAGAAGAAAAGCTCTGCAAGAAAACTGCACTCTAGAAGCAAGGGCCATATAAATCACAGAATGTACAGTCACAGAATTCAGAAAGGAAAACCTGACAAGTACCATATATGTTCAAGATAGCAGCAGCAGTAGTGAATTAAGAGGGGAAAAAAACAGAAGTAACCAACCCCAACATTGCCATGCCAGTATGACTTCCAACAAGTTTCATAATAATACAACCTGCCAGTATTGTAGTGTTCAATAGACCCATACTTTTTGTACTACTAAAGAGAAAAAATGCAACAGCTGCCATAAGCTGAACCATTTTGCAAGAATTTGTTGGTCAGTCTCAGGTAAAATAAAAAGTTAAGACAAATTTCCTCAAATATTTCTGAGAAAGAGAGAAACTGGCAGGTTTTACTAAGAAACCTTATATACTGTCATTTAGGGATATATATTTTAACATTGTGTACATTTTTTCTTTCTTTTAAAGTAATTGTATATATTCTCAGAAAAAAAAAGTAACGTACCTATTTATTTTATGCATTGATCTTTTTCTATTTTTTTACGACTTATAAAATTTCATTGATTTTAAAAAAGGAAAGGGTAGAGATAAAGGAAGGCACTAATTTCATTTACTATTTTACAAAACTGTTTTCACAATTAAATGACACATCAGTTTGACTGTTTTGTCTTGCTATCATTTGTATAATGACCAGTCAGTTACTTCTATGATTATTTAAGTGTCAGCAGTAAATGAATGTCTCTCTCATTAACATCTTGGCAAATGGCTGAGAAGTGTTATGATAGAAGAAAAAGGTTAATTCTTATTTGAATACTAAACTGAGAGGATTTCATTATTTTCAAAAAATAAATCCCTGGAATATTTATTTTTATTGAACAGAAAATAAATAAAATTTATTTAGAAATATATGAGTGAAATAAGAATTTAAAGTATAAAACTGTAAGGTAGCAGATGATAAAATTTCAAGTTAATTTTTCCCAATTTCTTTTTAGATATGTTGGTGTGAACCATGAATAAAAAATCTTAAATAAGCCAGAAATATAACCATAACAGATGTAACTGATTATGAAATTGCCATTAAATTATATATGACCAATTTAATGCCTAATCTTATTAAAAATAGTAAGGATTTAAAGAAATAGTTTTTCTATTTTATATATATAAGATAGTATATTCTAATAAATTTATTATTACTTTAAAATACTACTTTTAAAAGTTAAATGCATAGCATAAATAATTATAAAGTTCAAAAATTATTTTTGAAAATCTCAAAATCCATGTGAAAAAACTATATAAGAAATATAAGATGTACTGTAAAATGAAGTTCTTTAAATAATTGCTAGTTCAAATTTAAAGATTTATATATCATGTTTTCTTGACAGTTACTGAAAATTCTTTCACCAATATTAACACTCCTTCATCATTCCAGATTTAATAGTGTAAGTGATAAATTGTCACCATGTTACTCCTGATTATTCTTCCGCCATTGTCATTACAGACTTTCTTTTGAAAACTCATTTGAATTATTTCATTTTGTTGCTCTTTCTTCTTTCATCATTTGTCTTAATTATTCCTGATGCTGGTCCACAGTGTTCAACTGATGAGATAATTGCCGTGTTAGGTGATGGGGATGCCGTTAGCTGACAATGGCATCTATTAATTCTTTATACAGACATTCTGCTTTATCGGCTGCGGCACTTAATTGTTTGGTAAGCGCCATGTTACAATTTCAGATGCTAAATATCGTTCATTTATGATAAACAAAAAAGAAAAGAATAACAAAATGATCTTTTCTAAATGTCTTTGGTAAAATGACTAAGAAGAGGATGATAATGTTCAAGTGGGTAGTAACATTACAATAAGAAAAATGTATACATTAAACCTTGTATTCTTAATGGAATTATTAGCTTCAGAAGTTGGCCATCAATTATAAGAATAAAATTTGTTGTGCCAGTCTGAAAATATGATCTATCTGAATGTGTATGTGATGGTATTAGTATGTAAATATTGACTGTTATAAGAATTTTTAAAAAGCTTTTTCACTTGTTTTTTGTTTTTATACTAATCATATATCTTCCCTCTGCATGTTGTTTTATATCAACTAAAGATTTAATTGATTTTTCTTTTTGTGTGTAAAATTGAGAGAAGAATTTAGTAGATATTCCCTAAGCTTAGCAAGTAAGTTGAATAAATGTAAATGGATTATCAGATTTAGCATCTTTTAAATTGCTGATGGGCATTTATGCTGAATAAATTTAAGTTTCTTCTTTACTACTATGACAATAATGTAACTGTAGTGAAATGTATGGTGTTATAATTAATAATTTTATTGATACAGTGACCTGTTGTGTATATTCCTATACTGTACATAGCTATCAATTTAATTCTTTGTTTTGGAACAAATATTATTGTTGTGATGATCAAAGCAAATCTACTTAGATACTTGCAAAATCTATGATATATAAACAGATGTAAAATATTTAGTTTGGCTAAGCAGACAACAGGAAGTGGCTATAATAAAAAAAGATATGGCTTTTAAATTGATACCCAAAAAACCTAATACTGCATTCCTGATGTTAAATTGGTAAAGTACAATTCATATAATTTGCTATTAGCTGTAAGAAAGAAGTAAAATATTTTCTTTCAATTGTTTAATCTGAGATTCATTTAAATCTCTTTCATATACCACTCAATAATTATGTAAATTCTTAGCAAGAATTTTGTTTTATGTACTAAATTTTGGACATGATGTTTGCAAAAAATGTACATTTTTGTTTATACAGAAATAGAAATAGGACTTCTTTTTTTTTTTTTTTCTTTTTAATAACCAATTTTTAAACACTATCACTAATCATATCAATATTCTTCTGTTTATTCAATTTTTTAGTTGTATCTGTTTCTGTTGATTAAGTTATTTATTTTGTATATTTCCTTCCCCCACATGTTGCAAACATGTATAGAACACTTTAGACTCACCTTCTCAAGGCTTAGTCAGGATTGTCATTTATAAAGGAACAAATTAGGAAGCTTTGTGAGGCTGGTGCAGATGTATCAAAGTGATGTTAAGATGAAGGACCACAAATAAATGTAAATTAATTTTAACTGTATATTGCCTACTTATAAATAATTTAGTAATCAAATTGAATATGTTTAATTATATCCTCTTTAATTAGTTCTCTATTCTTTGATTACAGACATGACAGACTTAACATTCATCTGCTGTGCTTTAAAAGTAAAATATTCAAGGCAGAATCCTATAACTCCTTAAAGATGCAAGTTTAGTAATTACCTGAAATCGTGATATGTAACAATGGTGACATTTTTACACTTTGTCTCCATGACACAATGAATTTTCCATATCAGTCTTGCTGTTTTTATTTCTGCTTTAACTGATGCCTTCTTAGTGATGTACCTTAATTTGCTAGTGTGTGTGTGTGTGTATATATATATATATATATATGTTATTTAGGTATTAAAACATTATAAAAAATTGCTACATAATTGCAATTATGTTTTAACACCATAAATGGGTCTCTTCAGATAATGTTAAATTGCTGGTGAATGAAAAATTAAATTGATTTCAAAAAGCAGAATACTTTAAAAAATATAGACTTGTAGACTTTGCTGTGATTAACAATCGAATGTGACCTATGCTAAATTCAAATTCACCAGGAAAAATTTTTTTTAACAGTTTATGACACAAAGTTATCTGCATATAAAAGGTAAACAGTTTCCTTATAGGCAGATACAGATTGTTATATTGTTTCGTAAGATGCATCGAAATCAGAAGCAAAAGCGGAAGTAATGGGAAGGTAATTTAACATAATGTTGGCCAGTTATATGCTCACTCAGCATCTTACATAAAATTTTATAGTTGATAAAAAGCCCCTTTAAGTAACTGGTAAATAACCTAACCATTCAAAAGGAACAGATCAAAAATACAGAACTACTTAGACAAATTAATATGCAACCATTAAATAAAGAGCATCCATATAAAATGTTAATAATACTAACCAAACATGAATAGATCCATATAAGATGTTAATAATACTAACCAAACTTTAATACAAAACAATATTAAATCAAAAGGAAGCATACAAATAGAATTGTACACCATATAAGTTGCAATACAGTTCATCTATTGATTATTACTATAAGCAAAAGTATTATCAAATTTAAAGTTTAAGTATATTGTATAGTAAAAGTCAGGCTATGCCTACAATTTACAGTCAATTTACTTGTTCGGTTTAACCGTTACCATGCTAATTTCTTTCTAGAATTGTTTCCCCAGCCACTGCATTTTTTTTTTTTTTTTTTGAGGGTGCAAGGACATGAACACCCAGTTTTAAAATTGTTATAAGTTTCTTTGTATTGTGCATATAGATTTTAATTTTTGCACACTAATAAAAGAATGGATCAGTTGTATTTTGATGCATTATGTTTTGCATGCATGTTTTGACATTGGAAGCAAGAAAATTGTAACACAAAATAAAAAACAAATGCCTGAAAAAATACATAAATAATTCAACGTACTTTAACTTTTATTACTCCTTGTGGAGTTCCAGAGTGCAAGAAGCAAAATTGCTAAGAAGGCTTTCATTTTGTCAAAAAAAGCGACATCTTTCCTCATGTTTACATATGAAAAGACACTAGCATTTGTTTGCTCTTTCTTTCACCTGACTCGTTTATTTGTCTCATTGATGAATAAAGTTATTTCCTCATTTATAGACAAAATTCACCTTCAGAAAATCTATCGGGTATATCGATGGTTGCCAGTTGCTTCTATAAAATTACTCAGGCATGGATGATAGTAGCTGCTAGTGGTCATCATTGCTTCACATCACTAGCATGGTTATCATCTTCAACCACATCACCGTCAATATCCACTCGAGTAAAGCCTTCAAAATCATCATTGGAGTCCTAATCAAAGAACAATTCCTGAAGAAAGGCTTTGTTGTATATTGATGTGGACATTTTTGTTTACAAAAAAATTGCAAAATAAAAAAAAAATGTATGTTTAACTGGTATTACACCTCATAGAAGAATTCAAAATGGTGTTGGAAAACGGAAGTTTAATCTTGTTCCAAAGCAATAGTAAGTGATTTCCAGCTTAAAATATCAGAAATAACAATTGACAAGTGTCTATTTATAGCAACTGTCTCAAGTTGATAGAATGTGCCTAGAGTAGCAAGGGGAGAGAATTCTATGATGACAATTTTCTCCTGTAGCGTGGTAAAAGTTAATAAGGAATTTTATCAAAAAATCTGAATTTCTAATTTTTCATGTAAACATAAAAAACAGGGTTGATTTAAAGATCTACATGCTCTAGCCTTTTTTGAAATTTTCCATTTTACCTTAGGAGTTTTATTAGCTTCTTTTAAATTCCTAAAAATATTTAGAAAGAGATGTACCATTTCTATAAGTACTATTGGTGAAGGGTAAGACATACTGATACCACCTAGTCTTAAAAGAATTCTTAGTACTACCAATATAAATTTTTTCAACTCTGTTGTAGAAATAGTACTTAGATAAACAAGAGAGATGGTTAAACATTGGTTTTGTAATGAACATTCCTTAGAATCCTTGCAATTAATATTATTAACAGTATTTATTTTTAAATTGGTTTAAAAAAATTTTATTATGCTTCTTTATCATCTTCTCAAGATTATCGGTGCAGCTAATATTTTACTAAGAGGCTTACTTTTAGGAAAATAATTATCAATTAAATGGAGGAACTTCTAACTTAGTACTAATTGGTTAAATTGGGGTCTGTACCAAATTATTTTCGTATTCCTATTTCTTTTCCTTAGATCAATATTATCATATTTTCTATATTTGATTTCAGCGTACTTGTAACCACTATTTTTTAAAGCAGTATTATAAACACTGCTATTTTTATGAAACACATCTTTGTCAAATGAGTCGTTGCTAATCCTATGTTCTATAGATGAGGGTACATGTTTGGTTACAGATGTTAGTGGTTAGAATTGAGATGAATATGTATTGGGTTCGCATTATTTTTCATATAAGGTTGTAACATTAAGAAAATCAACCTGTTTAACATTAGTAGTTACATTAACCTTTAAATTTAAGCTTTTTAATTCCCTATGAATCTTTTTCCTTAATTTGTCAACCTTGATTTTAGTAGAATTTTTTACTACCTTAAGACCATCATCTCAGTATAACCCTATAGTATCAACATTAATGTCTTCATAAGTGCTAAAATTATATAAGATAAATAAACATGCCAGGTCAGAAGACTCTGCAGAATCTCTCTCATATATATATATATATATACATACATACACACATACTCACACACTTTTAGTTTTTAGCATCAAAGATTCCTGTAGGCAACACTAATTCACCATCTGTCTATATTTCTGAGATGAGGTATTATGTACATTATTTACATTATTCAGACTATTGTTCTCATCTTTGTCGCCATATTTATTACAACATTTTGTCCGTTGTACACTCCGGCCTTCTTCAGGTTGTTGGAATGTTGAACTGAACCCTTTATTTTGCTCACTGGGGTAGACTGCTCTAGTTCAACATGCCATGTTTAATAGATGTCAGTTATCTCCTGTTAATTTCCCTCTGAAAGTTCTTCACTGCCTTAACCAGGTATTGAACTCGCACTCTTTAGGATCTACCACCTTTATCCACTGTGCCATGTGTCCTCAAGAACACATGGCATGTGGAACTAGAACAGTCTACCCCAGTGAGTGAAATAAAGGGTTCCGTTTGACATTCCAACCACCTGAAGAAGGCTAGAGTGTACAATGGTCAAAATGTTGTAATAAATATGGCGACAAAGATGAGGACAATAGTTTGAATAATGTAAATAAAGTAATTCACCAGTTGATTTTCTCGGTACATTCTTGAGACCCTAGGGGTGCTTTTATTTTTGTGGTTCTACAGTTTTCACAGTTGGTTTTGATTTAAGTTTTTAGGTAATGTTGAACTCTATACTGTCTTTGCTAATGAAGCTTTCTTCATCCTGCACTTCCTACAGTTAATTTGCCTATCTATCATTTTCACCTCAGTTTCAAAGACATACTCTCTTTATATACATGTGTTGCCATATGATATCTCTTTTGATTATGAATTTTTGATATTTTTTTGTCTAAATTTTCAGTGTTGATTGGTTTGTTCTTTATATTCCATAGATGCATTTTTTGGTCATATTACCTTCATGAGAAAAATGTCATTTTTAATATTTGAAAATAGAATTTTTATGAGGAGGTAACATGATTTTTTCTTTTCTCATAACAAAAACCATAGAATTTTCTTAATATTTACAAGTATACTCATTATAGTATTATAGTTGATATCCTTCGAGCTTGTCTTTCAGACATGTCTTAGTGCTGTTCAAGTTAGTAATTATTACTTCAAAAGAAGTGACTTACATGCTTCAAATCTTAGGATGCTGGTTTCCCTGCTCATTACTTTTGCCCAATGTTAAAAGTGATAGCTAGTTCCTTTGCACTGAATGATTTGAATTAAGTCAAATAAAATCACATGTATGGGTGTTATATAAAAAGAGCATATATCTTGAACCCGTGCTATGTGCTGGTGAACAGGACATCTAGGAAAGCAAGTCAATGATATTGTTCTTTTTTTATTATTATTATAATCTAATACATCTCTTGGAGTTCACATGACATCCATTTAATGGGACTGTAGTTTTGATTATTTACTTTAATGGTGTTGTTTGATGTATCTTCCATGCAATTCAGTATTCAAAGTCCAATGTTGGATTCAGAATGGTGAAATCAACCCTATAACTAATGTCACCCTGAAAACATATTAAAATCTTTTATTTTCTGTAATGCTGAGAGTCAGCATGTGGGTCAATTTACAAAATCTGAAGTTCACAATAACATCAATGTCTATTATTTAATTTCTGATGTCAAAATTTTGTGAAAGCAGTTAGTGTAAGGATATTTTCTTTCCTTAAATGCAAGCATTGCTATATTGACAAGTTTTCAACCTGTAGTCAGAAGGGAAAATATATTTCCATGATTTATATTCATCTACATCTTAAATTCAAAGAAGAAAATATCAGCAAATGTTCATTAAAATAACAGTTAATTAATCTCACTGTGATTAATTTTTCATTGTGTTATGCACAATTCAATTTTTTTTTCTTTCTTTTAGGAGAAAATGAAAACTTGAAAGCAATTGGTTTCACTCTCTCAAGAATATAACACTTTTTTCATCTTTACTTCAGTTATAAATAAGCAATATTTTATAAGTATAATGAGCAAGGGTACATGTCATTGCTATGAATTAAAAAACTGTAAACTTTGTTTAACAGCACATTGTCTAAAAATCACATTTTAATCTAGTAACTTATAGAACAGAAAAGTAATTTCTTCTTTTATAATTATATCATCATTTATATGAAAAACTTTCTAGATAATTATCCAATAATCGTTTATTGACAAGCATAACCAATAATGCTTGACACTAAGTACATGTACGCAGTAATGTTTAGTATTATATTATCTAATATCAATTTTGCAGCTAATTTTTGCTAGTATAATGTTAAATATTATCATCTGATATAAGCCAAAAGTAATGGGATAGCAATATATGGTAGGTGATTTTACTGTATCTTGATGTTAGGAAAATGCCCAGACCTATATCAACTTTGATATTTGGTGAGTCAGTGTGAATGCTGCTCATGGTAAAGTGAGATATAATTACTAGAGTTCAAACAGGACATGATAGTTGGTTTCAGATAGGACAATCCATTTATGAAAATGTGGACATTACATCTCTTAAGCTATGGTGTTGTGTGTACTGAGAAAATCCGGATTGAAGACATTGCCATTCATCATGCACAGTACATTGGTCAACCACATGTCTTTAATCACCATTACCATAGAAATTGTTTGTGATAAGCAAGTGACACGAGCATTTAATGCAAGGGGTACTAATCACATATCCAGTAGGTCAGGTCAGTGTTCTTTAGTTTCCATAGGAATATAGGAGCAGAAAACTACCAGGTTGCCCCCTCTGCATGTTGATGTTAATTGAAGGCTGGAGAACTTGTAATGCATGGTGTGGTCCAATAAGTTACGGTTCTAGTTTTTGGACTAATGGTAAGATTCACCTGTAACACAGACTCCCTCAAGGCCATGAACCCCAGGTTGTAAACAAGGAACTATATAAGCTGGTATTGGCTTCATAATGGTGTGTTCTTATGACTTGGCTTGGCTCCATTGATTCACCAAAACATGTTACTGACCAGTGACCACTACTTTTTGACCATTTTCACCCATTCATTGACTTGTACCTCAACAATGATATCTTATGCCAGCAGGATAATAAAATATCATAAAAACCCTCTCCAAAAGCATCTCTTGAGCAGTTTTTTTATCACTTGTGGAATTGATTTTACCTCTAGTTGCTGCATTTTGTTGGACTAGACATTCCTACATGAAACTTTGTACATATCTCATATTTTGGCTTGTAAAATTGTACCACTGAGATTTCTTCCTGGGTAAAAACTCGTATCAAACCTTTTGAGTCAGCATGGAAATACCAAGTGAGACTGCAATCTTTCTTTGGTTCACTCCTGTCTGTTCAGCTGCTATAGCCCAAAAGAATTCCTTCAAGTTTTACCAACATGACAGGTTGAATCTTTGTAGCCACTTGTAATGAGTATAAGCATGTTTTTACTGTTTGCTGATAGAATGAGACACCATATAGCCTAACAAGTTTAGTTCTCAAGATTACTAATGGCAGAACAATGGTAAATCCTCAACCCTTCCTCTCTTCAAACATTTTGGAATATTTAAATCTTGCTCAGAAATTCTCTTCCAACTCTGCTCTCAACTCTTTACCTGATTTCCCCACCTAGAACATAATTTCTACAAAGTAAAACTAACATCATCTGCAAACCAGATTCCCTACAAAGTATGGAAACTTGATGGTATCCCTGTAATTGTTCTAAGGAAATGTGCTCACCAAACTCTACAAAAAATGCCTTACTGCTTTTTGATTTCCACCTTGTTAGAAATCCTGTAATTCTTGTCTTTAAGAATTTTGGTGAACTTTCTGGTTACTCAAAGTATCATTCTATTAGACTTTTACCTGTTTCTGGCAAAGTACTAGAGTCCCTAATCAATGTCGAATTGGTTAAGCATCTCAATTTACACAGATAAACAAGAGGGCTTTTGTTTTTCTAGGTCAACTGCCAATATGTATACAGTTATTACTGAATTTTTCTATGAAGCTTTAGATAAGACAGTGAGACTTGGACTTTAGATATCTCAAAGGCGTTTGACAGGGTTTGGCACGCTGACCTTCTTTACAAGCTCAAGGAATATAGTGCCTCTGAACAAATATTTGGTTTACTTCAATCATTCTTAACAAATCATATAATTGTGTTTAATGGCCATACTTCTAAATCCTTTCGCATCAACACGAGGATCCTCCACGATTCTATCGTTTGACCTACGTAATTTATCATCTTCATCAATGACCTTGCTGATGTCACCAGTTCCCAACTTGGTATTTATACTGATAACGTGACTCCTGTCTTAATAGTAAGTCTGATATGTCTGACAACAAAAATGAACTCTAATCAGTTGTTAACTGGGATAAGAAATAGCTTGTAAATTTTAACACTTTCAAAATGATTTATGAAGTTTAATTGTTTTAGAGATAGGATGCAATAGTGAGTTAATTATTGAAGACCAAAATCCTTGCATATAGTAATTGATGATTTTGGTTATGCTTCATCTTCAGACTCATTGGGACTTGATTGGTATTAAACAATATATATTTTTCACTTTCTTTATTAATTTCTATAGACAGAATTTTTTGAATTTGAATTTATGAAACAGAAACAAACAATACATTATTGTTTGTTTATATCATGTTAAATTACATTGATTAAAATATTTGTTCACAATAGAAATTGTCAAACTACAGATCTCACTATAACAATACAAAAATCTGCCTTCTTTCTTTGTCATTAGTATATTGTTGAATGTGCACATAGTGTAGATGTTATCAATGTGAAATTGGCAAGTAGAGCTCAAATTTCAGCTGAGCTTGTTTATTTCACTTTTGCAGAATTGCCTTTGGGAAAGGTAGGAATCCATCTCTTTTTTTCACCAACCATAGGTTAAATAGCAGATTAGACTGGTCTCTTTAGCTCTGGTTGACAAAAATTCTAAACCAGTTTGATGTAGAGCTGACAACTCAATAAAAAGAAAATTAAAAAAATACTTACTATAGAAACCACAGCAGTAACACCCAGTGAGGCTATGTGGCTCCATGAGAAAATTTAATGGCACTATAGGGAATATGTATAGTTTCAATTAAATTACTTGATGTACTTATCCTTGATAAAAATGAAAGTGAAATAGTGTATTTCTATGTCAGTTTATAAAAAGATTTGAGAAAATGATTATAAATTTTTAACTGATAATTTTCATAATGGATTTCTAATAGCACAAATATTAGCATTTTTTTTGTGGGTTCAATCCTGATTGAGCACTCCATTGTGATGATCTAACTTTGGTTAAAATCTTTAATATATCAGTTAAGCTATTTGAGTATTAATTTGGTCATCAAAAAATATTTGGAATAGTTAAGAATATGCTGTGTTTACTAATAGTAAAAGAGACACACCTCAACATGAGTCTCATCTGATTGGCCATTACATTGTATAGTGATTTCAACAATCCTCATTCGGTGCCCAATACAAAATTTGACATTTTGACAAATTGTAAAATAAATAAAAGAAAAAAATAAAAAAAAATATAAAACATATCAAATGTAAAGTGTATGAACAAAGAAATTGATCATGGATTCTACAAACAGAATAACATGTATGGAACAAAAGATATTGAGAAGATATAAAGAATCACATTGCAACAATTTACATCTTGTAAACAATCCTCAGTTGAAACCAGAAAATGATAATACTGATGAAGAAGACTATTTTCCTTGCTTACTATTTTGTTTTATCCAGTTGTAAATTTCGCAACATTAATGAAAGCTCTTTGTTTATCTCTGTTGATTTTTTCTTACAGTTATTGGTTTACTCTTATTTTTGTTTTCAATATCTTTTATTTCAATTTAATTTGGTAATTTTTTTTATCCTACTTATACATAAATCCTTAAAAACTTTGAGATGCTTGCAAAGACAGATTTGTTTCTGTAAAAGCATATCATCAGACAATAATTCTATTCCGATGACTAAGAATCATCATCTATTATTTTATTAGAACACAAGCAAATATTTCATCAGGTTAAATCAGATATTGTCAAATAAAATTCATTATTTTAATCCTTGTACACATTTTGCTTTCTTTTGACATAAAAATTCAGATTTTTTTATATAAAATTTTCTTTCACTTTTCTCTTTTTCCATTTTACTTTTTCCTGATTTATTACAAGCCCCACACAGTTTGATATTTGTTTATAATTTCTATTTGTGTGTGTATGTGTAATAAAAATTTTAATTGTTTACTTAATATAATTTTGTTTACTCCTGTTTCTCCAATTTCTATTAAAAAGTTTAGGTTTCTTTCATTTTTAAAATTCATTTTATAATTTGTTTGTATATAATTTTTATGATTTTTTTATATTTATTTACCTTTTGTGTATTGTATTTTTCATTTTCTTCATTGCTTTACTTTTATTAAAGATAATTCTATTTTATGTGTTACTAAAGATACTTTTTGTTATATTTTATTTGTTTAAATTTGAAACTCAGAATGTACATTTACAAAGTCACTTTCCCTAATTATATATTTTCTTAGCCTGTTGACAATCAATTTATTGTTATTAATTGTTTGTATTAATGAGCCTAATAAAGGCAGCATCTGCTGTCCCTTCTTTTTTTTTTTTCTCTTCAGTTTCTTGAGCCAAAAAAGCATTTGAAGGCATATCTATTTTTAGTTCACACTCTGAATGCAAGGTGTAACCACCAATTTTTGCTTAGCATCCACAGCAATAATTAATAAAAAACATCACCTTTTATTCTTATTTTTATTATTTGAAACTGAAATAGAATTTCTTGCCAACTGAATAATTCAAATTAAAATATGATCTTTTATTTTTCCATGTAAGTCTATCTTTTTGGTTAATGTAGTTACAGAATATTAAATGCATTGGCACATTTCAAACATATTTAACTTTTTTCTTACTCAATTCTTGAATGCTTCCCCAATTTTAATTTTTCTTAACTTTTTGGCATAAAGTCAACAAGTTATTCTCTTTAGCTTCAAATCATAATAAAATGAAAACATAATTATTTTCTCTGATTTCACACATCCAAGGCTGTGTGGAACTGTTCATGTTGTCACTATTTTAAAATAAGAGTCAGATGAATAACTTTAGTATTTATTCAAAGTTTATTCCAGTCAAATATTGTTTTCACTAAAAATTGCTGAATATCTTTTTTACATCATTGATGCTGACTGAAAGTTTAGTAGAAAGAGAAAAATATTTTGAAATTTAATTTACAACTAAATTCAAAATATCTCTTATTCTTGCTTTCTGGCATAAGTTGTTAGCATAACACTTATAATTCAATATCATTTTGTGCAATCTGAGATTAATAGAAGTAATGAAAGGATTTGGTTATTGCTATTAATTCAAACTCAATTCTATATTTCTAACCCAGAGTATAAGAACTTGGTGTTGATAACCTTCATGCAATGTCTTCTTCCACTTTTAGTTCTATAAGCCAAGAATCAATTGTAGCCCTGTACATGTCATAATTAATTGTCACTTTGCTTTAGCTGAACCGTCACAGCATGACGGTCAATTAAAGTAGCTAAATTTGACTTTATATTAAGGCTTGTTGTCAGACTTCAAGAATTAACCATTCAGATATCATTGTGGGGTTCTTATATTCTCTTATGCAGATTTCAATGCTTATATCAGGCAGAATAAAAACATTTTATCTGGCCAAAATATCAGTAAAAATTGCATTTTTATTTATTTATTAAATTTTCCTCATTTTATCTATTTTTTAATTTTTTCTTAAATAAAAGTCATTTTTTTCTTAGATAATGTATTAATTTGCAAGTTGATACTGCTAGAAATGTGATTAAATGTGTCTGAGATCAGTGTTTCAGAATAATCACATTAGTTTCTAATGAATTTCTTTGTATATGTGTGAAAATGTATTAACAGTGGCATGATAATTTGTTGTGATCAATTGTTTGTGTGTGGGTATATAAATACAAGATATTTTGCTTACCAAAGATAAATATTGGATTATACAATCTAATATTTCATGAAAACCAATTTATAAATTTGGCTTACACTGATTTATTAATTGGTAATTATTAATTATTCTCAACAACACTTGCTAAAAAAAAAATTAAAAACAATCATATTTTTAAGATCATTCTACATTTAAGGTAACTGATGACTCTTGAGCTAGTGATGAAATTTCTTTGATGTAATATACAAGGATGATGAATTATGAAAAATAATTAGTTGCTTAAAAAAGGGGGGGAAAAATAATCAGGAAATGATGATATTACAAATTACTGATTGGTACTGCCTTAATAATAATAATTAACAAAATTATTGTTGTAGATTTAGAAAATACACAAATTTTATGTGTTCATTTTCTTTAAAAAAGAAATAGCTATAAATTCATTATTTTCTCAGTAAAAGACTATAAAAGTAGGTTTTGTAATTGTTGCTGTTTAATTCTGAAACTTTTATACTAGTTCTAAAAATTATGATTTAGCACTTAACACACACACATATACTCTCTCTTATACGATATTTAATATTCTGTTATAAAATATTTTTAAAAGTAATAATATATTGAATATTACTAGTGTTTGATACATCAAGATTGCAAGTAGAAGTAAAACAAGATTTGTATATTGTATCTCATTTTCTGATCATTATTGCTACGAAGAGGAACCATAATTATTTTGCTTGCCAGTGGTACAAAGGCAGATGAGTTGAAGCTAGGTTGGCTGACCTATATTATCTGCTGTTGATTGATAGAGAGATGCTCATCAGGTGGGAAGTCATCAACTGCTGTGCAACCAAATGCCTTTGGCCATTTAACCAAAGGAGCTGCTGTCAGGTCATTCTCGAGCCAGCTGACAAGAGCCTTATTAAGCTGTGTGATCAGTTATTGGCAATTGAATGGGGTTTTAGAGAGAGGGTTATCCTAATTACTGTACTTGTTCTAGCCCTGTTTCTTACTAGGGCAAATACACACTCTTAGCTGAAACAGTAGCACCACACTTCAAATTTGACAAAACAACTTTGGGGATATTCCACCTTTGCTTAAATCATTTGCTTGGCTCTCTGGGTGATAAGTCAAATACCCTGCAGGCCATATAGCCAATAGTTGTAGGTGTGCATTGATGTGGAGAAAATGGTTTCCAAATATTTCAGTCAATCAGTCTGTGAGTATTTCCATTTTCTACAATGAAAGGAATATTTGGGCCTTCTCCAGTCTTCTGTCAACAGTTTTGGCAATCATCAAGAGTATATCTAGGGTAATCTAGACATTTGTTGGGCTCTATCCCATTTCACTGTGTCTTTTGATTGTAGAGCTGTGGGCATAAATATACATTTTTAAAATGTCTTATTCACTGTAGGTTTGTTCATTTAAGAGTAAATGACAATAAAGGTTTTGTCTCTTTGGAACTGGAGTAAATGTCTCTTGGTTGCTGTTGTAATGATTCCATGTCTTTGTAAATATACAAGAATGTTCATCCTACTCCAGTCACATACTTTTGAGCAAAATGATATTTATGCTAAGAAAATGCTATGGAATCAAGAACTATTTTTGACACTGTTTTTTTTTTTGTTCTAAAGAGTGTATATAGAAGTACTTCAATTCTATAGTATTAAAGTTTAGCAACATCTCTCTGCTTTTTGATCTTTGCTCTTCTCTTAAGTTGTATCTTCAGGGAGATTATCAACATTCTATTTTGTTAAGGGAGTTAATTCCCAGCTCTAAAAATGTTATTGGTCCAAGCATTTATTTGTTGATAAGAAAATGGTACTTTAATTTCATAGTCATCATTATTTCAGTTTCTGTTATCTGATAAAGTTGCGTTTTAAGATCAGCTATTACCCACTAATATAGGAAGTTAACTGCACAATGAAAATACTCTGGACCAGATAAAACAGATGCAAATAGACAAATAAGAATGAATGTGGATTTATTGATACATAGAACACATAGACTAACTGAATAAGAACATTCATAAAACAGACTTGCTCTGACTCACAATAACTTCATTAATTACACCATTTCGATAAATAACCATTTTACCTACAGGAATGTGTGTTGCATATATATATATATATATATATATAACATTCCTGTTGGTAAAATGGTTATATATATATATATATATATATATATATATATATATATATAGCATATTTTGGCAGCATGTTTTCATTGAAAGATGTTTCATTGAATAATTCAGATAAGTTTTATCTACTTTTTTCAATTGAATCCTTTCATATTCATGGATGAGCTTTTTGGTATCATTATTAAAGGAAGGGAGAAAAAAAATTACCGTGTTGATACATATTATTTATTTATTCCAAGTACTTTTGACATTAGCACATTGTCATCACCAGGGTGTTTTTCAAGACAAATATAGTAGTCTTCTTCATTTTTAAAAAGAAAATTGCTGTGTTCATCTGAAAACTAATTTTTTTTTTTTTTTTTTTTTAACTTTATCAGATGTACTGGATCAAGTTTAACCTTTACCACACTAATTTCTTTCTAGAATTGTTCCCCTTCCTACTGCATTTTTTTTTGAGGGTGCAAAAACCTGAACATCTACTGTTTTAAAATTGCTTTCTTTGTATTATGTGCATATATTTTAATTTTTGTATACTAATAAAAGAATGAGTAATATTTTGATGTAATGTATTATGTAATGCATTATGTTTTGCATGCATGTTTTGACATTGAAAAAAAAAAAAAAAAAACTGAAACGTGAAATAGAAAACAAATATATCAAAAATACATAAATAATTCAATGTACTTTAACTTTTATTACTCCTTGTGGAGACCTGGGGGTGCAATAAGAAGCAAAATTGCTTAATAGGCTTTCATTTCATCAAAAAAGAGACGCGTTTCCTCGTGTTTACATACGAGAAGACACCAGCATTTGTTTGCTCTTTCTCTCACCTGACTCATATTTATTTGTCTCATTTACGAATAAAGTTATTATTTCGTCGTTTATAGACAGATAAAATAATTCACCTTCAGAAAGTCTACCAGTTATATCGACAGTCGCTAGAAGCTTCCATAAAATTACTCTGGCATGGATGATAGTAGCCACTATTAGTCATCATCACTTTCCCCCACATCACTGGTGTCGTTATCATCTGCGACCACTTCACTATCAATATCTATTCAAGTAAAACTTTCAAAATCATCATCAGAGAGTTAATAAAAAATAAAAAAAACTACTGAATAAAGGCTTTGTTGTATATTGATATGGCCATTTTTGTTTACAAAAATCACAATGGGTTTAATCAATGTTACACCTCATGTACAGTCTAGAAGAATTCAAAGTGGCATTGCAAAACAGAAGTTTAGCCTTGTTCCAAAGCAGTAATAGGCAATTTCCAGCTTAAAATACCAGAAATAGCAGTTGACAAGTGTTTATTTATAGCAACCATCTCAGGCAACAGAAATTGCCAATAGTAGTAAGGGAGAGAATTCTATGTCGACTATTGTAGCCAGTGGTGTGGTAAAGGTTAAAAAAAAGGCTACAGAAAAAAGGCCAATGAAAGGTTCTCTCAAATTTAACTGCTTAGTAGCTATTTTTTATGTTGTTCTACAATACTGTTACTGACTTTCATTGTGTTCTTTGGTACAGCAGAGATATTGGCTTAGTAGCATTTGAATATAGAATGTCAAATGGCAAAAAAGGTACCTTGTTTAAAATCCCAGAATAATCTATAAAAATCTTGAAACCTCAAGCATATGCAAATTCATTGATTATTATTATAATTATTAAGAGAATCACTAATTACAAATGATTTAGTTCCCCTCATAATTCTTATTTTTTAAATAATTTGATTTTTCTTATACAATAATTTGGTCTTTGGTGATTCTTGTATAACAGTTAACATTTGAAATTTGATATATTGAAAATTTCATATTACTGTGATAAATTTACATGTATTTATTTGACAAAAAAATATCTTTTACACATCATTGATATATTGAGGTATTTGATCCAGTGTATGTGCGTTTGGATAACAGTTTTGTTCGTGTATAAATTTGGTTAAAGACTAACAAAAATTCTTTGATAAGGGCCCTTTTATATATATATATTTCAGATTATTTTCATGGTTTCCTGTGAAAGTTTAAATGTAAATAATTCAGTATTTGAGTACTTTCTACCTTAATAAGCTATTATCAAAGATTTTTTGGGCTATGTCACTTTCATCATTTTCATGTTATACCTTCACATGTGATGTTTTATTTTTTTAAGTATCACATATCAATTTTTGTTGCTATTTATCTGATAATAGTTCAATTAATTTGTATATTACCAACCAATATGACAAACAGCAACAAGTTTAACAAATCATTACCAGTAACACAAAAATAAAATAATACATAAACTGTAAGAAATGACTACAAATACTAGAAGCATATGAAACATTCAGATGTCTATTGCTTAACTTTGGTTTGAAATGTATTTCATGATCGTTATATTTGATAAAGTAACTCACTTTGCTTGAAGCATTCTTAAGGTGATATAAACAATGAAATGTCAACAATATTTACCTGTCTTCTTTATTCATTACATATTGGTTATAACAAAAAGTGAAAGTTGAATAATGTTTGCTAATACAACTACATCAGTGTCAGAAATTAATACATTTGAAAAATGTATTAATTTCTGAGTTTTGGTGATGTTGCTAACAAATTCTGACATATTTTTGATTTCTTTTTATAATGTATTAAATTTTTGAATACCAAACACAATTTATGCTAAATAAATCTAATCTTCAACCCTCCAACATTGTGTTATGATGGAAAAGTATGTTTACTCAATTTTGTGGAAAGCAAATAACTTCACATGCTTAATTTACCACCTGTGTCCAAACTTTTTCTTCTAGTATGCTGTGTATCTATTTTTAACATACAGAAATTCATATATAGATCATTAATTTACTTACAGTGTCACTTAATACATCTTACTTGTTTCTCTGGATGCAACAAGGTATCTTGCATAGTGTCAGCAGTGGGAGATATCTAATTAAAAGATGTTTGCATGGTCACTGGTTTTGACAAATTTGAAAAGCATTCCTAGTTTAATTGCCAATGCACTAATGTCCTTTGGGTGTGTAGTTCTCTATTTAAACTCGTTTGTGTGTTTCAGAATCTAATTACCTTCTAGTCTGTATGTACACGATAAGTTACGTTGACATTAATAGAAATTAAATGCCTTTTAGATAGACCCTGTTGGCATAAGACAAATACAAGACATGCATAAGCAGGATTCAGCTGTAGTGCTAAACAGTCAATTAGTCATTTCCTTTAGGTTCTATATCATCTATGTTAATGTTGCCATTATTATTAATCACTTTTTGAACAACTTCCATACCTGTTTTATCATCTATGATTTTGTCATCGTACATAGTACACAGTGTGCCAGGTATCTGTGAACAAATTATAAAGAACAACACAGTCAATTCATAAAATCAGTATATTTTCAAAAAATAATTCTACAAGTGTACACTGTAGAAAAATAGAAAAAAGGTTATTCAATAGAATTGCCTTCAACCTCAATGTGGCTTCAGAAATGACTGTATATTCCTATGTGGTTTGTGTTCAAGTTGGCTGCCATATCCATACTGGTGGCTTTTAATAAACCATTGCTATTGTGGAGCTAATGGCTGGTCTTCCTCTTAGTGATGCTCCCCAGACAGTAGTCTAGTGGATTAAAATCAGAAGAGTCTGGAGTGACATGATCGTGAAACTTTTTGGCCAGCTACTCCTAGGTTATGTGGGCTATGTGGGAGGGAGCATAATACTGCTGGGACATGTAAAGTGACACCCAAAATCCAGGATTTGATAACCCTGTCTTACAATGTAGGTGGTGGCATTGAAGGAAGATGTGGAGTAACATTACATGAGCCTTGTTGCTTACGATCTCCAGGAGCATCATGATGTGAACATTGTGTGCATTACAATGGATACCACCTTGGATGCCTATGCTTAGCCATCTGCTGTTCTTTTTGTTCACTTAGCCAGCTACATATCAATCTGTCTGAAAGAGAAATGTGATAATTACAATTTTGTACATGCTACAAACATTATGTTAGGACATTTTTCCATTTATGTCCTGCTCATGCTGTGTTCTCAATACCTGTCACACCCTATATTAACTAAATCCTGTTTCCATTTATATTCAAACATGTTGCTTTAATTCTCTATCAAATCAATTGATGATGCACCTTTCTAAAAGTTTATGAAGAAACTGCAATTGCAATCTGTAGCTAACTTTCTTGTTAACTATACTTATAGATAACAAGAGAGCTTCAATGCAGTGATGCTCTTTATAATAAGAAATTCAAGACAACTCTGGCATGATGTTACAGTAAATATCCCTGGTTACATGCTGACAACTTTATCTGGAGCATATCTATCAAAAATGGATTCAGCAGCCCAAAAGACATAAGAATTGAAGTTGAGTTCATGATTTTTCTATAAATACTAGGAAAGTTATGTCAAAAACAAATAACTGATGCCCAGCATATACTTCCAAAAGTGGGTAATGATCTTTTCTGTCTGTCAGCAATAATAGATAAAGTATCTTTGGTATTAATTGTAGAAAGAAATTAGCCAAATAATTTTTCATTCTTTCCTTCTCTTGTGATTGCATGTAATGGGCTTGTACTAGAAATTTTAGCTAAGGTTGTTTCTGTAGTGCAGAAAAAGTGGGTATCACTTGCATATTAACAGGTAAAATTGACTTTATTGAAACTGGCAGATTAGTTTATATATTCAGACAGTTTAGGCCAAAGCTTGAAGCTAAAGGTTGTAAGTTCAGGGAACGTCACTTAATGACTTACTATGACCTCTTTAGAAAGCTGGAAAGGTGGTCTACTACACTTTACTCCCTGGAGTATTTGGAAAATTTCAAAATGGCTTCAATATTTATGTGTAAGGTTTGCCAAATTAGATTCAGGAACAACCAATAAATAATGGTCAACAGAAAAGTCTCCTTTCAGATTGTAAAGTTGATTTTATTTATTTTACAAGTTTATGTAAGAAAATATCTGGATTCTTTTGGTTGCTTTCATTTTGACACATTTCATAAATTATGTATGTAAATAAAAATTATTCTAGACATGTTATTTGGCAATGATTTCATTGACTTCATAGGGTTTTTTGGGGCATTGAGATATATATATATATATATATATATATATATATATATATAATTATTTATTTAAAAATTATAACATAAATATGTTATAAAATCACTACAAAAATAACCATTTTGTTTCAACACCTCTGGTGTCTTATCAAGTGATGATGTTGAATGTAGATTGTAGAATAAAGGTTTTAAAAGGTTCAAATTAATTAATTACCCTTCGTAAGGGAAAACTCTGTTACTTGAGCTGGAATGACCAATCAAAATACAAGTATATGAGAATTCAAAAAACTTGACAAGAAGTAAGGTTATAATAACTATTAAATGCTTTAAAGTTAGGTTTATACTAAAATAGAATTTATCCTAACTAATAAGTATTAAATTGTATGATAAAATTTGAAATTAGAATTAAAAACTACCCATTTTAAAATGTAAATTTAATCTCTACTAAGTTTAAATTTTTTAAATTATTGAGGAAAAAAGGAAAAATACATATGTTATTCCATTTATTTTGTTTCTATTGAAATTACGTTGGAATAAACGTTAAGATCGACTGCTCTTAACTTAATGACAACATGGATACAAGTGTAGGCATGGGATTATGACATCTTGTGAAAGACAATACATAACAATCAGATTATAATACATAAGAACGCAGACATATTTAGATATATACACACACAAAAAAGTGACGAGACAGAAAATATTTGCATGACCTTTTACAAAAAAAATTTAAAACCACACATATACACAATGAAATGTGCATGCAAGTTATTAGACACTGATAAGACACATACAGATACCCACATACATTGACATAGACACTCCAATACAACACCCAAGAAATATTCAAGATTGAAGGTGTTATTAAATGAATTCTAACCACTTATTAAAATATAACTTATACAGGCAAATATACATAGATAAAAATGGTTTAATAGACCAGAGAAACAAAGAATAGGGCAAGAAAGGACATTAAAGCAGATATATACATATAAAAATAACACCATCTAATGCATAAAAAACGAAAATTCCAAACACACAAATATATATAAAAATATATATTTCATATACATCTATATACATCTTATTAAGAACTACCTATAAATATATGTATACAGTGTACACACATTCATCACTACAGACAGAAGTACAGAAAAGCCAACCGATAGACAAACATACACACATATATACATATATATATATACACACACACACACATATACACACATGCACATATGCATATATACATATACAGAAGCAAGCAACCTACACAGCAACTTAAAAAAGTAAAAAAAAAACAAATATAAATATATATACATACATACACATATACACACACACACACACACACATAAATGTATGTATATAGATATATACATATATAAACAAATACGTGTATATATATATATATATATATATATGCATACATACACACACACACATAAATAGATATCTATATCTATATATCTATATCTATATATATATATATATATATATATATATATCTATATATAAAAACCTACACATATTCTAACAGTATTATCTTATTGACGATAAATTACAGTAGAGTCCATAATAATTTTAAAATGTAACAAGACGCAATTGTTAAGTCTATAAGCAATTAACAAACCATTATCAAACAAAAGTAAATTTTAGTTAGTATTGATGATACATTCCAAGACACTAAGATATATATATACATATACGAAGAAATACGAATATACATACACATACAAATACAACAATATATACATATACATGTATACACACATGCACATGCACCTGTAGACACAAACCAAAGTTTACATACCAACACATACACACAAACAAGCTCACATATGATAGCTGTCCACACATTCACGCACATATATATATATATGTATAATTACAAGTGTGTGTATATATATATATATATATATATATATATATATATATATACACGCCCATACTCATAAACACACACATATTCAACTATATACATACATACATATGCATATATACATACATACACACATATACATGTATCCCTACATACATACAGAAGTACACGCAAATAGAAATATATATGCACAATACATCTGGACATATATATACATATATTTTACCCTCCTCTCCTTTTCACTTCTTTTTTATCTACTTACTTTTTATATATATAAAAAAGAGCTACTTATATATATATATATATATATATATATATATATATATACAAACACATCCAGCCGTATAAAAACACACACACGTACAGACACGAACAACACAGTATACGTATACCACTACATACCCATCTCAACAGGAGGACCTGTAATAAAAGTAATAACCTATTAAATTTACAATGACTTTCTTATCATTGAAAGTATTACAACCCCTATAATAAGTTAAATTTATAACGGTGTTTACCATTAACTGTTAGTTCATATCTTTGATTTAAGAGATGGGTCTTATTTTTAAATCTAATTATTTCAAATTTTTTTGTTAAGACATAGATAACACAGGACATATAGGGAGTTACATGTCCGGGCTTTCCTGATTAATTTCCATTTAACAATAGGTGTTTTATTCTTTTCTTTTAGACTCCAAAAATACTTGGATAATGAAGTCTGTACTTATTACTGTTATTAAAAGATTGCATATGCCCCTGCCAACATTCCTTGAATGGATTCATGGTACTACCAATGTAGAATTTTTTTTATATTTGGGTTTTCTAGTGTATAGATTGTACTAAGATAAACTACAGAACTAGTCAAACAATTATTTTGTAGTGGACAATTTTTTGGATTCCTACAATTGCACAAGTTGTTATTCGTGTCATTATATTTAGTAGTGCTGCTTGCAACCCGGTGAGTAGTCAAGTTTTTTGTGTCCCTAAAGACTCTGTTATGTTTTTTTAATTATTTTCTCTAGGTTATTGGCACAACTATAGCTTAATTAGGATTAAATATTTTACTAAGTGGGTTAGTTTCTGGGTTGGGGAAAAGTTTCTTGATGAGGTTTAGAAATATACGTCCTAATTTAGATTTAACCATTATATTGAAAGGGAGAGTAAACCAAATGATCTTTCTAGATCTCTTTTTCTTATGATGGTTGTAATTCACCAGGATTCTATATTGAATAGTGGTATCTTTGTATCCACTATTTTTAAGGGCAGAATTGTAAAAATCACAATGTTTATTAAAAACACCTTTGTTAGAAGAGTTAGTACTAATCCTAAATCCAATGGCGGAGGGTATGTGTTTGATAATTGAAGGGGGATGGTTGGAATTTGGATGCACGTATACTGGGTTGGAATTAATTTTCACATATGGTTGGAAAGTGTTGCTAATAAGGTCTAGAGTGACGTCCAGAAAAACTACTTGTTTAATGTTAGTTGTAACTATAGTTCTAAGAGCGAAATCCTTAAATACCCTATGAATCATTTTCCTAATATGGTCCATCTTAATTTTAGCAGAGTTTTTAACAACTAATAAGCCATCATCTCTATATAATCCTACACTATCAGAATTTAAACACTCAAAAGGCACTTAAATTGTACAAAAGAAATAATCCAACCAAGTCAGAATCTTCTGCAGAATCCAAGGAACCCATTGAAATGTCAAAATTCTCACTGCAAGACTTTTTGGTCCACTGTTCTTCATTGTAGACCAGAACAGAATTTCGGCATTTCATGATAATATCCACTTCACTCTCAGAAATATTGGAGTATTCCTGCGCAAACTCCAAGGCCAAAGTGAACAAATCCTTCGATATAGAGGGACAATAGTCAATAATATCAAACTGTATGAAAGTACAGTTGTCCTTATATCAGATGTTAGTAAACCAGTTGATAACATCAGTTGTATTAATCCAAGTCTAAGGGTGTTTTTTTATGGAGTGGTTGGTTCTTTCCAAGATAGTTTTACTGATTCTGCCGATTTCTGGACTAGTAGGGTTAATAGGCCTAGTAGATGGCTTAGTTCTGAATGCGGGTTTATGGTCTTTTTAACAAATCATACGCTTTCTTTGTTTGTAGTTTACTTATATATATATATATATATATATGCAGTTAAAATATTTTTAAATTCAGTGTTTCTAATTTAAGGCACTGAAAATAAATTTGATGGATTTTATTATATCTACTAGAATAAATATAGTTTTATTTGATAACTTTGTAATTTGAAGCATTGAAAATGAACCACAAGTTTGATTGCTTTATTGATGCTTTTTTAATTATTTCACCCCAAGCAAGCCACTAAGATGCAGTGGAGGGTTGTCACTTTGTGTGAAAGAATATAAGAAAAAGAAAAACATTAAGAAGAGAAATGAAAAGGAATTAAAACGAAAGATAATGATTGACATTGCATTTAAATTTTTAAAGATCAAATTTGACTGGAAAGCAAGAGGCCAGAAGAGAGTTCCACAATCAAAAAGTGTGAGAGAAGAAACTGTTAGCTAAGAACTTATGGTAACCTCTAGCCATTTCAATGCTAGAATGATGAGATCTAGCTGCCACTCTGTTACTCTGCCTAAATTCATAAAGTCAATATACCAAAGAGGAAATCTCATTAGAATAATTGTCATGAAAATACAGAAAAGTTACAAGGAAGCTATGTTATAGAAAGTGACAGGCCAGAACTGATAACATTGCAGATTCTTTGGATATTATCAAGAATCTCTAAATATATAGCAGAAGACTAGATGTGACAGCAGTTTTTAATGCATGGACAAATGGTAGACTTATAAATGTGTAAAATAGATTCTGGTGAGAAAAATTTTCATGCACAACAAAGTGAATGAACTTTCCTCACAGCTGACCTAGCAATTGCAATTGATTCAATATAATCTTTCCACTTCATGTCACTGGAAAACATTAGTCTTAGAAGGTATATCTCCTAGAAGTTAGCATCAGCCATGCTGATGGATGTTCAAAAATGTTCTCTCAGATGATTAAATAAGAGCAGTTTTGTTTTGAAAACATTAAAATTGCCCAAGTTAACAACAGATTGTAGATCATTTTTGAGATCAGCTATCATTATTGAACTGATCCAAGTTATCATTAAGACAGGAGTAAATAGTTATGTCATCAACATAGATAAGGAGTTGAATACTAATGCAAAAAGATCTAGAAGAGTGGCTTTTCAATCAACTTTCATTTAGTGAATTGGTAAGATTAAATTAGATTAAAAGTTTGTCCAGGAATGCCATGACCTTTCAACCTGTGAAGACCAACATGCCAAACCCTGTCAAATGCCTTTGAGATATCCAAATTAACTGCCAGAGTTTCACTCATTCTGTTAACAAACAAAGACTAAACCTCCTTCAGGACACATTCACAATTATTATGTGCAGACCCAAAGAAGCATCTGTTGCTATTAGAACTCTCACATTGGTACATAGAGATTGCTGTGGACTGTAGCAGCTGAACAGGCAGCTGTGAACCAAGAAAAAGCTTACAACTGGTATTTCTGAGAATGCACAAAAACATCAATGGTAGTTTTTACCCAAGAAGAAAAATTAGTGGCACAATTCTTAATTGAAGGGTTAAAATTTTCACTCCAAGAAAAATCACAAAGTGAATCCCAACAATTATGCTGGCAACAGAATGAAGTCTTTTGAATAGAACTTTCATGTCTAATAGACAATTCAGATGAAATGTCAACATGCACTACAGCATGATCCGAATTGCCAAAAGGACAAAGTTGCGATGCTTGACAAGAGCCAAGATAGGAGGTAAGGAACAAATCAAGTAAAGAAGCTTGTTGATCAGAATTATTAGGGAAATGATTAGACTGAGAGACTGAGCAATAGAAAAATTAAAAGTTTGAATACCAGCAACATGAATAACATTAGAATAATTAAACCACTTGACATGAAGAGAATTAAAATCAGACACAAAGATGTTTGCAGATGAAGAGAGTCTTAGAAGGGGAGAGAAAAACTGATAGCTAAAAGAGTGCAATAAAGAAAGTCAAAAGCACATGAAAGAATCATCTTTCGATTCAAGTGCATTTATTTTAAAAGCTGCTCAATAAAATAATCAGTAACACTAAGCAAATGTTTCCTAATTATCAATAATAATAAATTTTCACAATATTTTAAGTATCTTCTATAAAACTCCCATATAACAAGGAAGTGTTAGAATTTTATTTTGTGTTTCAAAGTACCTCTTCTGTATGGAGATTAGTTTCTTGCTGGTGACCAGAGTTTTAGAATTACACTATCATATAAAGTTTGTTGTCCACTATTACTATTATGACTATGTATTAGAAGGAAGAAGTGTAAAATGGTATCTTTATTCCTTAAAATAGTTAAATATTTTAAAAATTTAAATAAAAATGACACATTTTTCTATATTTAACAATAAAAGAATCAAAACGTAAGCATTAAATAAAGCTTGAATGCAACTGCTTATGGCACTAGTGATTGCAATTTGTGGCATAACAACCACATTAATGACCTCAGAATGCCAGATTTAGTTATTAACTACTGCAGCAGAAGTATATTTCGCTCAATGTGGGAGTACTATGAGAAATAATTGTCACATCCTTTATTACAAAAGTAAATGTTAGAGTTTGTGGAAACTAAAAAAAAATGAGCTTGGATTTTGTTATTGTTTTTAGCAGAAATTCAAGTTACCTCTATCAGTTTTAACCCACTTTTTAGATTAGAAAAATAATTTGTACAGTACATATTTTCATAAATTTTACTTCATAGAAATGAACAGTTTCTTTTTGTTCAATTTGTATTTAATACCTGTACAAATATTTTGAAGTAACACAAGAAATTGATAGCACTTGTGCATAATGTAAAACCAAAGTTTGCCAAAAAACGAAACAAAAAATGGTTGTCTAAATGCTGTCCTTGAGTAATAGATCTTGACAAATATTCTAGATTATTGACTAGATAGAGAAAAGAAAGAAGGTCGTGTTGGTGGGAGAGCCAATTTAGGGAGATCACTTGACAATAGATCTTATTAACACTAATCCATGTTACTGTTGTAAATAAACTTTCTATTTGATTTTTTGTAACCCTATATTTATTGAGGCTCACAATTCAGAAGGTTTTGGCCTAGTCTCTTTCTACTTAAATACTTTATCATTAGGTTCTGCTATGTTGATACTTTACTGATAGTTGACACATTATCTTAGGTGTTAATTGAATTTTACTGTTCCACACATTTTATTATACTAGTCTGATCAATTTTGCTCTCTGGGATTTTGAGAATGAATGAAAGAAGTTAATAAATTTCTCTCTTTTCCTCTCTCTTTTAATTTGCTCCTTTTCAATTTTTTTTTCTCTTTTTACTTTGCACACCTTGCCTGATTTTCAACAATTTTATATTGAGAATTCTGAATACATAGTTGTTTTTGTACTTGATAGTATATAATTTAAAATATTACTTCAAGAAATATATTTATTATTACAAACACAGAGGGCCAAAATATAGTGATTTGATTTGTAGTTATCAAAAGTAGGTTTGGTAGGTAAGTTGTTTGCCTTAAAAATGAACATTTGAAAAACAAATACTATATATCAAAATAATAATTCCATAATAACTGTTAATATATTTAAAAATGAATTTGGTATCTTCAGCCCATGATTTCTTTTTCTCAACATTTCTTTGTTTTTTACCTCAATGTTTCTGACATCTAATTCATTTGGTCTTCTCATGAAATATACCATTATGGTTTCGGTACTTAATCGTATTTGTTTATTTCTTTCCCTACCTACCAAACATTTCAATAGATGTTTATTAATAATAATCATCATATCAATAATTTTTCAGATTCATAGGTTGCAATAAAACTCTAGAGTTGTAAACTTTTATCAACAACAATGTCCCAAAATTTAATTTTTCAATGTATTTATTATTTTTCTTATTGAATTTTAAACTGTTTTAGTTGTATTAGAATCTTTTCTGTTTTCATCAATGACCAAAAGGAAAATGTATTTGTTTAAATGAAGATCATATGATATGCACATCTCTCCACAATAACCTTTATTTTCTTCCTTTTTCCAGCAACATGCACTACAGACAAAAAGGTTTTGGGACACCCTGCATTTCTTTAAACTTTACCTCATCCACTCTCTCTAAAATTGTTTCCACTGCCACTGCATTTTTTTTGAGGGAGCAAAAAATATGAGCATCTACTGTTTTAAAATTGTTATTTCTTTGTATTGCATGTATAGATTTTATTTTTTCTATACTAATAAAAGAATGGATGAGGAATATTTTCATGTAATGCATTATATTTGCATGCATCTTTTGTACTGAAAACAAAAAAATTGAATATCTGTCTATATTTCTGAGATGATATTATATTGTAATTACTTACACTATTTACATTGTTTGAACTTTTGTCTCCATCTTCGTTGCCATATACATGACATTTCAGCCTTTGTACGCACCGGCCCTCTTTAGGTGATTGAAGTTTTTGTTCACCTCAGCTGTAGCCAGGTATTGAACTCACAACTCTTTGGGTCAGATCACTGGGTTAAACCAACACTTTTATCCACTGGAGAATTGTGTTAAAGGGAGATACCTGAGACATTTGTAAGAGACATGGCATGTGGAACTAGAACAATCTATCTTGGTGATCAAAAAAATAAAGGGTTCAGTTTAAAATTCCAATCACCTGAAGAAGCCCAATGGCCAAAATGTTGTGAATATAGCAACGAAGATGAACACAATAGTCCAAACAATGTAAATAGTGTAAGTAAAAAAATTGGAACACAAAATAAAAAAAACAAATGCATTGATATACTTTTATTGCCCTGGAGTGTTCTGGAGTGCAGTCTATCTTATATTCTACAAGACTGTGGATCCTCTGGAAACAGGTGTATGGGCAGAGTGCTACATCACACTTTCTGTACACAAACTGGGTCTGGTGGTGCTTCTTGTCTCTGTTTGAGCAAACAGCATAATCTTGACAAGAAAGCCTGGCACATTTCAGGCACTTGTGCTTGATCACAAACTGGTGTTTTGTTAACACCAGCCTTCTTTCTATCTCTGCTGTGGGACATACCTGACTCATAGCCTTCCAACAGAGAATGCACAATCCTAAGCCTAAACCTTTCAGCATTGAACTGGCGAGCTGACTTGCTTTTCCAGTTGACTTTTTTCCACCACATCAGTGCAGCACCATGTAGTAGGTTATCTGTTTCTCAGCTATGATTATGCCCCCACCACCATACTCAGAATAGGACTGCACAGTACAAGGCTTGTACATAACCCTGCTCTGAGCTTCATGACATTTTGACCCAAACCTCTTTTCTGAAGGTGTTGACAGTAGTCATCAAATTTACTGGACTTTTGTCATACCAGGCAATGTATAAAATGTGTATTTGATGGGAGGAACACCTGCTGGGTTTCATTGCTTTCATTTCATTCAGTACACCCCTTTTGGTTCACACATATATTGACACATGCTCCTGTTCTGTGTTGGGCTAGGTGGAGAAACAATGTGGGAATGAAAAAAAAAAATTGTCCATTACATTTCCTCTATTTTGTACATTCTCTGACAGGGTGGAAACAACTTTGTTGGCAACACCAATTGTCCTTGGTGCCTGAGTTGTTTCTCTGCCTAAGTACAACTACCAATTTTAGAGGTGGCTGGTTTTCATGTTGGTTAGCCCCCAGGCTTGCAAGCCCCACTTGGTTGGGTTTTCGAGCATGTACATGGGTAGAACTCCTTTGAAATAATGATTTCTGGGATAAAAGTATTTCTGCCAAAGTGGTGCAAGTCTTTTGGAAAGTGGACAAATCTTGAATTCCCTATTATGTTCACAGTGGTGCCTAGGTTTTGCATTAGACTTATCCGAAAAATTGCAATATTCTTGGCAATACAGTTCACTTGATGACCATTTCATGAGTCAGGTAAGAAGCAAAATGGCTATTAAGGCCTTCATATCATCAATAGTGACGTCCATCCTAGTGCTTATGTACAAAAAGACACTAGCATTTGCTCCTCTCCTTTCCTTCACCTAACTAGCATATTAATTTGTCTTGTTGATAGTTATTTTGTAATTTATAAATAGACAAAAATTTTCTTCCATAAAATTAGTCAGCCATGATTAATAGTAGCTGATCAGCACCTCTTGGTTATCACAGCTTTCCTCCCTATTACTAGTGTGGTTATCATCTCCAACCACTTCACCGTCAATATCTGCCTTAGTAATACCTTCAAAATCATCATTAGAGTCTGACTGAAAGAAAAACTCTTGAATAAAGAAACTTTGTTTTATGTTGAGGTGGCCATTTTTATTAAGAAAAATACTTGAAATAACAGTTAACAAGTGTTTATCTTTAGCAACAGAATGCACCTTCAGGTAAAAGGGAGAGAATTCATACAGTGACAATTTTCACCTACAGCTACAATACGATTAAAAAACACCATAAATGTGTTGTTTTTGTATTTTTTTAAACTTAAAAATAAAATTTCAGTAACTACAGTGTATTTACTTAGATTTCGATAAAAAAAAATAAGCACTTAACTATAAAAAATTATCATAAAACAACATCATATTTTGTTTTTATCAATAAAACCACCACCTGTCTTAATTACTGCTTTACAAATTCTTTACATTCAGTTTTTGAAGAAAGTAGATAGCAGACCTTTCTAAGCATTCTTCAAGCACTGAAAAAGGTCACTCTCACACTTTGGGTATTCTCTTCAAATGCTCAATTCATCCTATACTAATTCAATGGGAGAGATGTTAGGAGATTGATTCCTCAATTTATAATTTCCCAAAATGTTATTACTTTCTTTTGACTAGAGTTAATTTTAACATAATTTAGAAGAGTGTTTTGCATTGTTCTCATGTTGAAAGGTGAATTTTTTTTTTCCAATCATGCATAAACCAGATGGTATTGGATGTCTTTGAAAAATTGAATGATATTATTCTTTTTTCTTCACCATAATAGACTCCCCACTATGCTGAATTGTTGGAACCACACATTTTAATCATTCAGTCTTTCTTCTCACATACACTCAACTTTGAACTCGTCTGTCCACAATAGATTTTCCCACTCTTTCAATGTCCAGTTCTTATGCTTTTTTTCCCAAAAGTTTTTTCTGCTCATTCACCTTCTATAACAGGAGTTTCTTGTTGGCCATACATCCCTGAACCCCACTGATCTAAGTTGATTTTTTTACAGTCTAGAGTGACACTGGTTCTGTTGTGAAGAATTAAGTTTGGCTGTTAACTCTGGAGCAGTTATTTTTCTGTTTTTGTTGTTTTTTTTTTTTTGTTTTTTTTTGTTCTCAATTATCAAGTGTTTATTCTCAGAAGCAGTTGTCACTTTTGGTGCTCCAGTTTTTTTTCTCTTAACATCTGTGCTTTTGTAACAAATATTAGAACACATGTCCAAAAATGTTTAACTTCTTGCCAATTTGTCTTTGAGAGTACCTGTCTTTGAATAATATTTCAATCTATGCTCTCCCCCTTAGTGTTTAGCTGCTTTGATTTTGCCATTTTGTGCAGATTAATTCATAATTTAAAAAAAAACAAAAAAAAACACGAAGATTACTGTCATGATGGCATAATCTTTATTTTCTTCAGACAGCTACATATATTTTGTTTAGTCAGTACTGAGTTAATATTTAGAACCTGTATTAACATTTAACTAGTTGAAAATTTTGATAATCTCAAAAGTCTACTGAGAACAAAATATTATGTTTCTCATACAAAATTTGCAAAATGTATTGTGAACAGATGAATTCAAATTTGAACTTTTTGGTAGTTAGAAGAACCTGGAGAAATACTGTAAAATAAAAGCAAATGAACTGTAGTTAGTGAAATTTTATCTTTGACTTTTTTTTTTTTTTTTTTCATTTCACCCCAAGCAAGAATGTCACAAAGATGCAAGGGGCTACTGGGACTGAAAGAGAATGAAAAAATTCCTAAACAAGACACATGAGATAAACCTCTACTTCTATTCAAAAGAAAAGGAAAGACTTTGAGCTGGACAATAGGTGAACTTTTATAAAAAAAAAAAAAAAAAAAAAAAGAATGCAAAAATATCTCAATTTAAGGTGTTTTTTTTAAAGAAATGCAAGATAGCCCCAACTTTTTGCCTGTAGTGTATGTATGATATATAAGTGGCCTTTTTTTCTTTTTTTTTAATTACATTTGTGTGTATGTGTGTACACATTCATAAATAATCATCTTTTATGTCATTAGCATTTTTCATATCTATTTATTACAATTTGGGAACTTGTTTTTTTAGTCATAAAAATGTTTGATGATTACAAGCCATTTTAACTGTTGCTAATGTTTTGATACTTTTAAATTACTTTTTGCATCAGCATTCCTTCAGTATTTGAACAGTTGGTTTCTTTATTGGAACTAGAAAGTACTGTTAGAAGAAATTATATTAATGTGATCATCAGCTGTTTTAAAAATTCAATATTCTCTTAAGATATTTCTGCTAGAAATTTATAAAAAGATAATTTATGGTATTTAGGTAACCTATTAAAATAATTGTTTTCTAAGTGGTTTTTATTTTTATATATCTTAAAGTAATTTTTTGTTTTGATAATGTTATATGAATCTACAGCATTTATTCTGTTTAGTTTGTTAAAGTATTCATTATTTTCTAGATCATTTTATTATATTTCCTTTTGTATTAAAACTGATAATTATATTTTTTTTCTTCTTCAGGTCACAGCAGTTTGGTAAGTATTTAGGTATTTAAAATACAAAAAATGTTTAGGATATTTTATTTGTTCTTGAAATTAGGTAATTTTCAACTAAATTTTCCTTTGCTGTTTCATAACATAGCAATTCAGAATGTTTAAGCTGATCTAACTGCCCCAATATCTTGTGTGCAAGTCAAACCAAATGCAATAATAAAAATAAAAAGTGTAAACATAAACACTCTTTATCACTTTCATACTTCATTCAAAGTTGCCAAATCACAATAACTCTTACCCTGAATCATTGATCCTTCATTTTATTCTTTTTAACATCAGTGTTAATAAAACAAAAATATAAACAAATGAATTAATGTAATAAATACAAAGAAGGAAAGAAAGAAAAAAAGAGACTAGTTCAGTTTGTATGTGCCTGTGTTATATCTTCAAGCCCCAAAATAAAGTGAAACAAATTTGCTCATGAGGATTTAAAAACAAAAAAAGATAATGTTACATTTAAAAATGAGTTCTATTTACTTTAAAAGTACATGTCTTAACTGCATTTTTGCCCCATTTCTCTAATTAATCTCTATTCACCTATTTCTATTAATCTCACACAGTTAAACAATAAATTCTATGATGATAATCATTTATGTTTTATTACTACAAACGTTACTTTGTGGATACCTATGTTTCAATAAATGTCCTATTTTTATAAATAGTGCAAATTATGTCTAGTAGACTGTACATTTGATAGATTTAATAAAGAAAATGTATTCCCTGGCAAGGTTCAATTCTGCAGTCCCCTTTGTAGGAGGAGCCACCATCTTTTCCAATGTGTTTTAGAATGCTTGGCTGCAGAGAATTTTCTTCATTAAGTCTCTTGTGTACACAAGCCAGTAGATTTAATAAATAATTTAATAGTGATAGTTGAAATAAAGTCAGATAAAGTTAATTACATAAACATTTATACTTAAATTTCATTTCAGATAACAAACAGTTTTCTTGAGTTGCCTTGTAGCCACATTCTCTAACTACTGAACTCCATCCAAAGCACAGTTCACTTGAATGAATCCTGATTATTGAATCTTTAAACATTTCTATCTTTAATGTGTATCAAATGACTGCAATGATATTCTTTACTGTAGTCTGATGTCGGACTATTATTCCCTGCAACTGGTAATGAATGTCTGCTTCTTATTGAACTGACAACATTCAGCACTAATTAAAGGAAAGACAACTGTGAAGCTGAAGTAAAACAAAAAAAACACAAAAAAAAAACATTGTTCATGGTCGCCATTATATATCATATTATATTAGTTTGACTGTATTCCACTTTGTGTGATGTTGGTAATGTTCACTTTTATAGTTGATGTACCCCTCCCCCATCTGTTCTCACCCTCAGCACCATCAATTTTTTCTTTCTTCTTTCTCGCATTTATAAAATTCTTTCTTTATTATATATATAAAATTTTTATACTTGTATTGTTTGTATTATACTGACACTGCATATTTTACTAGTATATTATCTACAAATGTTTGTCTTAACATTAACTGGTTGTGTTATATAATTCTAGTATAACAGGTTTATCAAAATTATTTTGGTTTTAATTTTAAAGAAAGGAACTTGAATGATTTAGATTTCACAGCTTTAAAAAAAATCTTCAGCAATGAAATATATTTATATTTATATATTTCAAATATTTTAATGCATAAGTAAAATTATCATTTCTGGCATCCTATACAACTGTAAAGATTTATTTTTCAAACAAACTTGCATACTAATTTCCTGTTGGAAGAGTGACATATTAAAGTATAGTTTCTTACTAAATATTTTATATTTATTTCTTTTTGCTACTGCTCCAAATTCATTCTCCCTTTTCCATTTCTTGTTATTTTTGTCATTCTGTATTCTTTCTGTCCCGGCTTGGATATAATGCCAACATTTAAAGATGAACAACTGCAAATGGCAGTTTAAGATTGGAAAAGACCAACAAGAATAGCTTGAAATGTCCTATTTTTATAGAGATCTTTTAACGAGAGAAAATTGATGATTTCAACCTTAGAATGATTATAACATAGCATATCATGATGATTGCCTGGGCACGTGTCCTGCATACAACGTCTATCTCGGATGTAAACAGTGAAAATGCTGTTTCACATCTGGCATAGTTTAACAGCTGTCTCAAGCTCATCTGCACTAAAATGCTGCACTCAAGCAGTCTATGCATTGCCCTATTTTCCCTACCCATCCTCAATATCTCTCCCTTTTTCTCTTTATTATATTTCTCTTTGTTCTCTTTCTTTTCTCACTTGCTTCTTGTTACTTATACCCTTTCCCCTTCTGTTAGTATCACTTTGGGCTTTGTATTTGCTTCTCTCTCTTTTATTCTCATTTGATATTTCTCTCTTTTTAATAACCATCTTTTCATTTTCCTCTTCCTTTCTTACATTATTTTCTCTTCTTTTTTTATTTCTCTGGTTTTTTTCTCCATTACCTTACATATATATCTTTTTTCCTCCTTCTTCCCCTCTCTTTGAATTAATTCTATATTTCTACATTTTTTACACTCACTCTCATTCACTGTCTCACTTTGTTTCTACTGTTCTCATGCACTCCTTAACCATAACATTTTCTTTCAACCTAAACTAATCTCAGACTCATATCTTGAATACCCATGTGGGCACTTTAGTGTATCTAGATTAGAGAGAGATTTTAGTCATTGTGTTTTCTATGTTGTATGTACACAATATTAAATTTTTATTGTGCTAAAATATCTCTTCTCATAGTGGAATTTTCATGCATTTGCCATAACAGAAGCTTACAAACTATTAGGCTTAATGTTAATTTGTATTGTTCTATTTTTAAACAAAATTTAGTTTAGATTTCTTGGGATATTTCATTATAAATATGTAAATATCTTTTTGAAGATTTTGATAACTCTAAATTAAGTTTGGAAGTTACCTTGTATTGAAATGAAATTCTAGGTTCCAAATAATCATAGCATGCTTCTTTTAAAATTAAGAGAAATAATAGGGTGAAAAGTAACGGACATGAGTATAGATGTCGCCACAAACAACTGACTCAACTGCAAATACATTATTTAAAGGTGGATAGAAAAAAAGATAATCATTTTTGGAAGTAGCAGTAGTATTGGTATGAAATAGTAAAAATATGCATAAATATATGCAAAAACACAAACATACATTTTCTTTCATATATTCCCCAATCATGTCATTTTTGCCCTTTCATATATTCTACAATCTTTTCATTTCTTTTCTTGTTTTATATATAACCTTTACATTTCTGTCCTTCTTTCATATATTCCCCAATCATGTCATTTTTGCCCTTTCATATATTCTACAATCTTTTCATTTCTTTTCTTGTTTTATATATAACCTTTACATTTCTGTCCTTCTTTCATATATTCCCCAATCATGTCATTTTTGCCCTTTCATATATTCTACAATCTTTTCATTTCTTTTCTTGTTTTATATATAACCTTTACATTTCTGCCCTTCTTTCATATATTCCCCAATCATGTCATTTTTGCCCTTTCATATATTCTACAATCTTTTCATTTCTTTTCTTGTTTTATATATAACCTTTACATTTCTGTCCTTCTTTCATATATTCCCCAATCATGTCATTTTTGCCCTTTCATATATTCTACAATCTTTTCATTTCTTTTCTTGTTTTATATATAACCTTTACATTTCTGTCCTTTCATATATTCCCCAATCATGTCATTTTTGCCCTTTCATATATTCTACAATCTTTTCATTTCTTTTCTTGTTTTATATATAACCTTTACATTTCTGTCCTTTCATATATTCCCCAATCATGTCATTTTTGCCCTTTCATATATTCTACAATCTTTTCATTTCTTTTCTTGTTTTATATATAACCTTTACATTTCTGTCCTTCTTTCATATATTCCCCAATCATGTCATTTTTGCCCTTTCATATATTCTACAATCTTTTCATTTCTTTTCTTGTTTTATATATAACCTTTACATTTCTGTCCTTCTTTCATATATTCCCCAATCATGTCATTTTTGCCCTTTCATATATTCTACAATCTTTTCATTTCTTTTCTTGTTTTATATATAACCTTTACATTTCTGTCCTTTCATATATTCCCCAATCATGTCATTTTTGCCCTTTCATATATTCTACAATCTTTTCATTTCTTTTCTTGTTTTATATATAACCTTTACATTTCTGTCCTTCTTTCATATATTCCCCAATCATGTCATTTTTGCCCTTTCATATATTCTACAATCTTTTCATTTCTTTTCTTGTTTTATATATAATCTTTACATTTCTGTCCTTCTTTCATATATTCCCCAATCATGTCATTTTTGCCCTTTCATATATTCTACAATCTTTTCATTTCTTTTCTTGTTTTATATATAACCTTTACATTTCTGTCCTTCTTTCATATATTCCCCAATCATGTCATTTTTGCCCTTTCATATATTCTACAATCTTTTCATTTCTTTTCTTGTTTTATATATAACCTTTACATTTCTGTCCTTCTTTCATATATTCCCCAATCATGTCATTTTTGCCCTTTCATATATTCTACAATCTTTTCATTTCTTTTCTTGTTTTATATATAACCTTTACATTTCTGTCCTTCTTTCATATATTCCCCAATCATGTCATTTTTGCCCTTTCATATATTCTACAATCTTTTCATTTCTTTTCTTGTTTTATATATAACCTTTACATTTCTGCCCTTCTTTCATATATTCCCCAATCATGTCATTTTTGCCCTTTCATATATTCTACAATCTTTTCATTTCTTTTCTTGTTTTATATATAACCTTTACATTTCTGTCCTTCTTTCATATATTCCCCAATCATGTCATTTTTGCCCTTTCATATATTCTACAATCTTTTCATTTCTTTTCTTGTTTTATATATAACCTTTACATTTCTGTCCTTTCATATATTCCCCAATCATGTCATTTTTGCCCTTTCATATATTCTACAATCTTTTCATTTCTTTTCTTGTTTTATATATAACCTTTACATTTCTGTCCTTCTTTCATATATTCCCCAATCATGTCATTTTTGCCCTTTCATATATTCTACAATCTTTTCATTTCTTTTCTTGTTTTATATATAATCTTTACATTTCTGTCCTTCTTTCATATATTCCCCAATCATGTCATTTTTGCCCTTTCATATATTCTACAATCTTTTCATTTCTTTTCTTGTTTTATATATAACCTTTACATTTCTGTCCTTCTTTCATATATTCCCCAATCATGTCATTTTTGCCCTTTCATATATTCTACAATCTTTTCATTTCTTTTCTTGTTTTATATATAACCTTTACATTTCTGTCCTTCTTTCATATATTCCCCAATCATGTCATTTTCGCCCTTTCATATATTCTACAATCTTTTCATTTCTTTTCTTGTTTTATATATAACCTTTACATTTCTGTCCTTCTTTCATATATTCCCCAATCATGTCATTTTTGCCCTTTCATATATTCTACAATCTTTTCATTTCTTTTCTTGTTTTATATATAACCTTTACATTTCTGTCCTTCTTTCATATATTCCCCAATCATGTCATTTTTGCCCTTTCATATATTCTACAATCTTTTCATTTCTTTTCTTGTTTTATATATAATCTTTACATTTCTGTCCTTCTTTCATATATTCCCCAATCATGTCATTTTTGCCCTTTCATATATTCTACAATCTTTTCATTTCTTTTCTTGTTTTATATATAACCTTTACATTTCTGTCCTTCTTTCATATATTCCCCAATCATGTCATTTTTGCCCTTTCATATATTCTACAATCTTTTCATTTCTTTTCTTGTTTTATATATAACCTTTACATTTCTGTCCTTCTTTCATATATTCCCCAATCATGTCATTTTTGCCCTTTCATATATTCTACAATCTTTTCATTTCTTTTCTTGTTTTATATATAATCTTTACATTTCTGCCCTTCTTTCATATATTCCCCAATCATGTCATTTTTGCCCTTTCATATATTTCCCAATCTTTTCATTACTGACCTTTTTTCATATGTCTATGCATGGATGTCACTTCCCTGTTCTTGCTTCTATCTTACTGAAATCTCTCTGTTTTTTTTAAAAAGAACACACATTGTACATGAAACATTTTGTCTTATTTGATTTCTGTATAAAACTTATTCAATACTGTATCACATACACATAAACATAAATTAATAGGTAAGATGTTGCAATTTGTAAATTGAATTGAACTCTCTTTCTTTTACTTTTCAAATGTAATGAGATATTGCTACCAGCTAATTTTTGTTTAAATATCTATTTAAATTTGTAATAAAGGGGAATGTACACTTGACAGCACAATGACAACAGCCCCTATCCCTTTCTGACATAATCATCTTCACTTAATTTTATTGATGTTTTCTGTCATTAAAATGTCTTTTTTAAAAGATGAGAAAAAGTCTGTTTTAGTTCTGCAATATTTCAGTCAATTTAAAATGCATTACAATTTCATTTCTTAAGAAAATAAAAGAATAAATTTAATAAAACCTGAGTTTATCAATTTTTATAAAAAATATTTCATATCAGCAAAGTTTTTTTTTTAATGATAACAAGTTTTAATAAGTTTTAAGAGAAAATAATTTTTACTTATATTGAAAAAAAATTGTAAAATTCTTGCTTCCCTTCAGCATATCTCTTTGTATAACAACCACATGAATAATTTTCAAAACAAGATTGGGTGGACAGGACTTACAAAGACATTTTATACATTTTTTGCTTTAATAAAAATTTAATCACTTCATTTTTCCGACCTTAAAAAGGATAATAATAAATTTAAAAAAAGAATATTGTGAAATATCTCTGAAACAAATTTTCCTTAATTTTTCATGTGGAATAGGGAATATTTTTAGTGGGTGGATAGAATGTCAATTTATGTTTCCAAATTCTATCTTTGCTTTACATGGGATAAATTGTCAAGTCATTTTTATGAAAATAAGAAATATAATTTTTGATGTTGAAAAATGTAAGGTTCAGAAGATTCCTTCTTAAAGAATGCAGTTTTAATTAAAAGACAAAAAATTATTAATGCAAATATGTATTGAATGTCAACTAATGTCAGAATCTTCAACAGTAAATTCATGTCTGGGATCACATAACACGTCTTCTTTTCTCACGAAACTAACGTTGATAAAATGCTGGATAAATAAAGACAATAAATGGAGTGAAGCAATAGAAAGTAGAATGAAATTATCTAAGTTAAACATGTACATAATCTAGATATCAGAATTTAAAGTTTGGTACCTCTATATCTAACATTTTGAATGTAAACATCGTAACCAATGTTTATTGTATTTTTCTCCCCCTCCTCTCCTCATAAAAGTTTGCTACATTGGCTTGTCAAGTTTGTTGCATTCATTTATGCACAAATATTTTGGGGAAAGGTATGAATCAATCTTTTCCTCCAGCTATGGGTTAAATAGTAAGATTTATATCTGGAAAAATCATTCACAAAAAATAAAATGATTTATTCTTAAAATCCAAAATATGTTTTGGCTTCAAATAACCCACAAAGGGTTAAGCTGTAAAACAAACACATTAGTTAGTCAGCCAACTGTCCTACAGTGATTTTCTAAGTGTGGCTTAGAAATGACACAAGGCCAGAAATATGGGGCACCCAGTGAAGATTAAACTCATGACTCAGTTATAAGTGCTCTAGTGAGATAAGTTTGCTAAACATTACACGACATCAAGGTGCCCAAATCAACCATCTTATGTTCATATAAAACCCTCATTCAGTCACCATTTAACATACATGTTTCTTGGGTGAACAATAGTAAAAAGAAAAAATTGTTGACGGGATTATTGGTCTGAAGAAGTTGCTTGTTGGAATGAAGTACATCACTAAAGACTTTATTTTTTTGTCATTCATTTACTCAGATTCTTTTTGTATTTATTCCTCAATCAGAAGTTTAGTCTTGAATTTGGATGTTAATCATGATGCATATAGAACCTCCCAATCCTCACTTCTTTTTCATTTGATTAATAATTTTTGTCAGTAAACATCCCTTCTACTCCCAATACAATAATGCCCTTTGAAATTGAGGCAAGCAAGTATCCCGTGTAAATTTCAAAGATGTGTAAAAACAAAACAATTATCTGCTGACACTCAAAGAAATCAGTTATGAAAAAAATGGCAAAAATAAACTTGTAAAATAATTTATGTTTTCAATATAATTAAGTTTTTCAGGGAAAATTTTAATAGGTAATAAATATTATTTTAATACATTGTTTTCAGTATATGAACTTTTTAGCTCTTATTGATATCAATAACATTTTTTCATAACATTTGAATAAAAAATAATTTTATCACGCATAAAAGGAAAATATTTTCAGTTACCTTCCTGTAAAAAACATTGAATCTGTTGGTTGTTATATAGAGACTGTTCAAATGCAGAAAACATGAGGAACTAGTGAAATGGCCTTAACAGAAATTGTAAATGATGTTTACATTGAATTAATGAAGTGATTGGTTTAATGATTAGGCTTTATACTTGCATTTACCAAAAATCACCATAATTTTGCATTGATGTCTACATTATCTTCACAGAGAGCAAAACTTTCTTTTTATACAAGATATATCTATTTAACTTTGTTTAGTTTTGTTACATGTAATTTTTTAACAGTACAAGAATACTTTAAAATATTATTTTCTCAACAGCAACCATTATATGAAAATCTTGCAGTATAAATAATTTTGTGATTATCTCTCTCTCTCTCTCATATATATATATATATATATATATATATATATATATATATATATATACACACACACACACACACACACGCACACGTGTGTGTGTTTGCATGTATATAAAATATACTTGTATGTAATGATGGTAATAGCAGAATTAAACAAGGAAGATAGTGTTTCCTCTCTTTGTGATATACCTATAATTAATAATACATAGTACAAAGTTTTAAAATGCAATGAATTTGCAAAAGACTATGTCAATTAAAAGATGTCAGCTATATTGCCATGTCACTTCATTTACTCAGTGTTCTCATCATGTGTAAGAAGGTTTTTATAATTGGTAGAATTTGCTAATTGTTTCTGTTTTCTGCATGTCCATTGTTAAGAGTGTAACATATTTTTTAAATGAGGCTGTGAGACAGGATACCGATGATTAGCTGTTAATGTGGAAAAAACAAAACTTATGCTTGTGGTTGTAACTGCATTTATTTGAGAATGTAATTATCTGGGGTTATGGTAATGTGTGTCAGAAACATCTGTAATGAGAGCTTATGACTGATAGATATGGAAAGAAAGTCTCTGGAGGTATTATACAAATGTCTATATGAGAAATAGACAAAGCTTCTTTTAAAGTATTTTTATCTGTTCTATGTATATCCATGTGTATGGGATTATAGATATATCTCAAGATAATTTGAGTATATAATACAACAAAAGATAGAAAACAAAATGTGAGAAGGGAAAAGAAACTGAGCATTTTGGTTCAACAATGGTGACAAAATTTTTCTCTTTACACTCTGATGTTGTAAGTCAGTGTCAATGAGTTTGACCATTATAGAACTGTTTCTTTTGTTTTGATTAAATAGTTTTAAAGTATACAATAATAAATAAAAACTGTAAGGCTCTTGCCAGTGAAGTCATATTGAGACCTCACAGGTCTGTGAAAGAAATCTCTGCTGATACTTGCATTCAGGTAAAAATTATTGCATATTTCTTGCTTATGAAGATACCTATGCTTTTGCAGAACCTTTCTGTATGTGTAAATTTTCATGCAAGCATACGTGCCTGCCTGACAGCCAGCCAGTTAACGAGCCTAAACTGCTTGCCGACCAGAAGAGATAAAAGATCTTCTATGTTCTTTTCTCTCTCTCTCTCTCTCTCTCTCTGATCGATGTGGTCTACTGAACTTAATCATGACAGAATTATTCAATAAGTTGGCAGCTGGAGATTATTAATAAAACTGCGGCCAGTTTCTCCAGCCATTGCTGGCCATTGCATGCCATTATGCAGTCACAAGATACTCACCAGTCACAGCTTGTCAATCAATATTGTTCTCACTACTTGAATGATTTGAATGGTGTACAAACGGTGCCGCTGTGTGAATCCTCTAACTGCTATTGACCAACTGGCTGTCTAGCCTGGCAGTCAGCGGTACCATACAGTCTGGCCACTTTAGTCATGTGATTGAACATACCGACATGTGCACGCACACACGCACATGATGGTTGATGATGCTTCAGTCTTTTCAGCTGTGTTTAGATAGAAATGGATGGATGGACAGAGAAGGAAGAGGAATGGACATTAGGTAGGGAGAATAGCAGACAGTATATTAATGTTACTTTGTGTATCTAACACCAAAGAACAAAGGGAAGGGCAAGAGAGTGAATAAAGATGTGTCTTTCAATTTTTATCTTTTCAAGTATCCTCTCTCCTTCTCTCTCTCTAATCTTCTTTCACTTATTTCCTCTATTTTCATTATTGATTCATTTTGTCAGTCTTTTTATCTTGCACTCACATGTTCATCTGTTTTACTCTTTAGATAGATGCATACATGTGCAATAATGTCTGCTTATTTGTAAAATGTTTTATTTTTTTTATATCTTTCTACAATATCACTATTCTACTTTTTCTTGTTGGAGGGATCAGTATTTGGGAGGGGTTTTTTATCAAGAGATAAAATTATAAATTTGACACAAAATAGATAATTATTTTTCTCTTTATGGAATTTGTGATGGTTTTTTTTTTTTTTAAGCTGGTTATCTTTACATTAAGTTCTTTTTTGTTGTTAGCCAAAACAGTTTTGCAGCCTATTAAGTAAGAATTTTTTTTTGATAATATTGTACACTCAATACAAAGCACAAGAGCCACTGAAGATAGAGAGTCAAATCATTTTTCATTTTTTATATTAAGAATTGAAGGAACAACATATTTGATATTTTGTTCCACTTTCAATCAACATCATTATTCCATCCTCTGAAAACTTAGTTTTTTCAACAAAGAACTGCTCCAAGTGACTTTTTCAATCTTCCAAAGTATTGACTTCGTTTTTAACATTAATAGTATTCTGTAAAAAACAGAATAAATGATAAATCAAAGCTGCCACATCTAGAAAATATTGTAGATAAGTGAAAATTTCTCAATCAAGCTACAGCAATTTTATCCTGATTAACAAAGTGATATATGATCTAGTATTATCTAAGTGGCATATTATACCATTTTGTTTAACTAATTCTGGACACCTTTTCTTACTTACATTGGGAACAGTAATTGTTCCAATCAACTGTTATTTGCATTATTTACTCTTGGACCAGTTTCCTCATCTTTGTTGTGCACTCCAGCCTTCATTAGGCACTTGTCAATTTGGGAAACCTTAAGTGAATTTTCTAGCTGAAGTTCTACACTCAGGATTTTCCTACAGAGAAATAGCCTAGTGGATTAAATTATTGGTTTATAAATTTGATAACATAGTAGTTGTAAGTTCAATTCCTGGATCAGGTACTGCAGACTTAAACATAGCGGATATAGGGCAAACAATACCTGAGTAGTACTAAATAAGAACTAAATATTTTTAGATATGGACAGCAGAACAAGATTAAATAGATTAAATAAAGGGCTTAATTTGAAATTCCCTGATGAAGGCTAAAGAACACAATGACTGAAATATTGTGATAATAACAAAGATGAGGACACTAGTCAGAATGTAATTGATGTAAATACAGATAGTGTCTCATCAATACAATCAAAAGTGATCTTTTTTGTATGGAATTAATTAAAAGTCAGTACTACTAATACCATCTCACAATAAAAGAAGACCGTTTTTAGGATACCATGTAATTACATTGATTCAAAATATACTTTCAATGAAGCTCCTTGCCTTGAATAAAATGTTAGAATTCAAGTTTCACCAGATCTCAAAAACTCATATCTGTAATCTGTCAGGAAAGATGCTCGGAAAATGTTCATGTCCTTGTACTGTATCATAAACTATCTGAATCCTTCTACCATACTTTACCTTAACAAAAGTCAGATCATACCAAAAATGGCATATTGCTGCTATGTCTGGCTTGAAGTTACTTAATTTCAAACATGACATGTCTCTCTCTCTCTCTCTCTCTCTCTCTCTATATATATATATATATATATATATATATATATATATATCCATTACTCCACTGTGCCTCCTATGTGTGTGTATGTATGTATGTGTATATATACATATATAGGAGGCACAGTGGGGTAATGGATAGCATATATATATATATATATATATATATATATTGTGTGTATTTCGGCAGCATCTTTTCATTCATACACATTTCATTAAATAATATAGACAAGTGTTGTCTATTTATTTTATGTAAACTTTTTTTCGTAACTTCTGATAAGTTTAATAACATTATCGTTGAAAGAAGAAAGAAATTCACAATAGTGATCCAATTTTTTTAATACAATCTAAGCTTTCGGCTTACTTTAGCCATTATCAAAGATGTCAATTACAACATATTAAACAATATACGGACAAGACAGTGATGATAATCTGTCAATGTTTACATAGAAGATTTCTAAGCAACGATAAACACGCGCATATAAGACGCTAGAAGCGAAAATCGCACCGCATCTCATGACGTCACACATGACCACACAAGATTGAATCGTCTCTAGTGCTGGAACTACAAGAAATTTCAGAGACCAATGTGACCTATGTATTAAAGAGAAGATCCTAATGATAAAACATAAAGATCCTGATAAATTACTAAACCTACATAATGAGATGATCTTTAAATGCAGACATAGGAATCATCTCAATTTAACTCGCTACTTAAAAAAAAAAAAAAACTATCAATTAAAATAAATTATATATAAGCAGTTGTATAGGGGTAATTTGATATACATCCTTTTTGTCCATGATTTAATGGTGGTATATGTATGTGTAGATATTTATGTATGATGGTAAATATCAGTTTATTTTTAAATATGAGGATGATTGTATGCACACGTGTATGGGTACATAATTGTATGTAATATAAACATGTATATGGGCTTGCATATGGGTATGTGAATTTATTTGTATATGCATAGTTATATATATATATATAGAGAGAGAGAGAGAGAGAGTTATAATGGAAGGAAAAAAAGTTTTATTACCTGTTAATCTTACTTTCTCTTGAAATAATTTCTAATTAGACTTGAAAGATTGGAAATTTTACTCATCTGGAGATAATCTCACTTTGAGTTAAATTAAAAAAATGTTACTCCTTAACCATTATTCATGATATTAAAAATATTAAAATTTAAAATATTTTTTGAAATTTAAACACATAATTCACCATCTAACAGTAACTGTAAAAATTTAAGAAAAAATTTACATATGTATAAAGATGGATGTGTATGGAGATATGTAAATCTATACATGTATTGGTATATGTATATGCGTATATACTGATGTATACTGATGCATGTGTATGTGGTTATATATGTAATTGTACGTGCATATGCATGTATGTGTAGGTGGTTTACATAAATATGTATGTGGTGTGTGTAAGAAAAAAACAGTAAATTTTTCTACTATTATGTTCAAATCTTACTCCATCTTGATTTGAAATCTAAACTTTAATTAAGAACCCATCTAAAAATAGCTACAAATTAAATTCATGAATTAGACTAAAACTGATAAAGATTTTACCTTAACAGTCATTCACAGTATTAATATATTACTATTAAAAAATTTTTATTAATGTGATATTCGGTTTATATTAAATCCCTAATTTATTTGTGGATCCTTACCCCTCTCCTTCCTCAATATTAAGTATTGTAATAAAAAGAAATATAAAGATAAATTTTAAACTCTCCCTTCCTTCTCTAAACTCAACCATGTCTCTCACACCATTCCTCATCACCCTCTAATTCAACTTATATAAGCTTAATGCTGCCTGTCAAAAGTAAATTTTAAATTCATTTTTCATTTCACCTTTGAAAGTGAAGTCTGAAGATCCAGAGAAAAATAAAATTCTCTGGTGAAATAAATTATTACAATGGAGCCTTAAAGTGGTCTGTTTTTCATTTAAATTAAATTATTTGCTCTGACTTAACATTGAGCTCTCAGGATTTCATCCTCCTTTGGATTATCCATATGGATTACCAAGATTTTCGTTTTATATATATATATATATATATATATATATATATTTTTATTTATTTTATTTATTTTTTTATTTTATTTATTTATTTTTTTTTTTAACATACAACGTGTTAGCACGTGCGATACCCTGTTTTCATCAGCCGCCAACCAGGGGTGAGATATATATATATATATATATATATATATATATATATATATATATATATATATATATATATACATACTGTGCTTGTGCATATATACTTGTTTGTGTGTGTATATATGTTTGTATTTTGTGTGTATGCGTTACATATGTATATACTTTTTGAGTGTGTGTGTGTGTATATATATATATATATATATATATAGAGAGAGCAGCAGCCGAGATACACAACATACTCATGAAAATACTCATAGATGCACATGTATTAGGTTGGTGCAAAAATAATGTCGTTTTCTC
>OZ010576.1:67168045-67230545 GCA_963932145.1 Acanthosepion lycidas
TGTTCTCATCACTCAATAAGTCTGCAATATATTGTTTCTCTTTTGAAGTTATCTCTTATGATTCATGGCAATCTTTATGTATCTGAAATTAAAAAATAAATGTCACTAACAATACTATGATATTTATTTACAATATAATGAACAAGTCTCAAATTACATAAAATCTCTTGCCACCAAATTAGTTGTAAATATTTCTCAGTAAAACAGACATGAACTGAAATTCATGCATTATATTTATTGTATAAATATGTATTTCCTGAACATTTTACCAAATACATGAATTAGTTACTTCTGTAACATGTTGTTCCACTTGCAAAATATAGTTAGCATATATGTCAACATTTTCATTTACTCTATAATTATTACAAATATAATGTTATAGCAAATACTAAAAGCATATATAAGAAGTAAGCAAATACCAAAATTTCCATCAGACATAGCATAATTATAGTATTATTAATTAAAAAATGCTCATTTAATATTTATCTACACTTTGTTTTCAAAATTATACAAGCTATTCACTTCATAAATGTATCTAGAGGGTAGAAGGATTAAATTTTATTTGCCTCACAGAAGAATTTGGCATTTCCCAATGTTGGTATTTATCTTGAGATAATAGAATGAAGATTGTTCGTAGAACTCTAAATGTATAGAAGTCAGCAGAGTAGCATCAATTAAATTGAAATATGATTATTTAACAATTGAATTTTACAATTTTTAACTAAACTTAGCAAGTCTTGGCATTCAGTCTGTTGTGTATTGAAAATTAGGAAGTGGTCAGGTTTAACACAAATGAGAGTGATAGAGATTATTACATGTATAATATTAAGAGATATCATTAAAACTTATAGTGTGTGTATATATATATATATATATATATATATAATGTGTGTGTGTGTGTGTGTCTGTGAACAATTCTGATCTACATTTTCATGTTTCATGACTTTATTTTCAGTTTTTTATATATATATATATATATATATATATATATATATATATATAATTGGCTCCTCTTTCTAATTTCCTATGCTGTTATTATGTTAAAAAGAAAACAATGTTGAAATTATTTGACTCAAAGTAAAAGTCTTAGTATAGTTTGCGGGCTAAATTTCATAGTTTTCCTAAAGGCAGAAAATTGTCCCCTACCTGCATGTTTAATGTTTTCTATTATGTAGTTTGTATTTGCTAGAAAAGATGGTTGTATTTACTTTTTCTCTCTCAGCCTTTATTGCATTACAAAAATTCTTTTTTTAATTTTTCTTTTTTTAACTTGTGCCATCTCTTTCGGAAACTGTTGGATTTTATATATTCAGTTTTATGATCAAGTACTGATAAAAGAAATTTTACTCACTGAAATGTTGCGTACATGCACACACACACACATGCAGAGACATTTAGACAGTTATATGGCAATTTCCATGTGGCCTTACTCAACATATCACATTTCCTATTCCAGAATATTCTTTTATGTCTTTAATTGTTACAAGTGGAGCATTAAGCAATTCCTGTTGATAGAAATTTCTTTGTTCTTTATGATCGTATTCTCTTTTTCTATCTGACTGTTCCTGCATCTTAATTTGAAAATTATTGGTCTACTGATTAAGAAATTGCAGTCAAAGAAGTTAATATGATTTTCTCTGCTATTTCCATACTCAAAAACTTTTTTTTTTATTAAAAAATAGTAACTAATCAATATGACTTTGCTTTCAGGGTTTGTTTTTTTTTTTTTTTTTTTTTTTTTAAGTAAGGAAACATTTTTGGACTTTTCCTAAACTATGTAAAAACTAAGCAGATTTTATTTTTAGCAATATTTTTTTTATTCCTTTTTGACTGCAAGTATTGTAAAATATTTACTTCTTTTCTTGGTCATTTCCAAGTATTTCTTTTTTTTTTTTTTTTATTAACATTAAACCATCTTTATTTCTTAGCTGTAACCTTTTCTTCCTGAGAACTACTTAGCAAAAGTTGGCTTGATATAAACTTTTGGTATCAACTTTGGAATTTTTAAATTATTTTGGTGTTAACACTAATTGGTTATTGTTGCATGTTATTCAAGACCTGAATATTCTTTCTTGGTTGGCACTTAAATTACCTTTGCAAGGATATAATACTCCAATTTTTTTTTTTTTCTTTTTTTTTACTCCATTAAACTCTCTAAACTAACTTAAATTATTTTCGATCAGTTTGTCACCTGGGTTTCTCTCTCCAATATTCTTTATTATAAAATTTGGCAAATAAGGTAAATTATATTTTATGCCTGCAACTTCTTGGAAAGTCTTATATAATGAAATAAGAAAATTGAATACAGTAGTGTATTTACATTATTCGAACTATTGTTCTCATCTTTGTCACCATATTTATTGCATTTCGGCCGTTGTATGCTCCAGCCTTCTTCAGGTGGTTGGAATGTCGAACTGAACCCTTTATTTTGCTCACTGGGGTAGACTGTTCTAGTTCGACATGCCATGTTTTAAACACATCACACAAACATTTTTGCCACTTTGTCATTAATTTTCTTAACATTGTTTTGTTATGTAAAACATTTCATATATATATATATATATATATATATATATATATATATATATATATATATATAGTTTATGTGTGTGTGTAAGACTTTTCATAGAGTAAGCAGATACTACATGTTGATCCAATATTTAACTACCTCATTAGAGTAGTAAAATGTGACATAGTTTAGTGTAGGGGCCCATATATAAAAATTGCTCAGTCCACACAAATTTTTTGTCAAGAAGACCTCAGCATATTTTGACCTTCCATTTTCAGTGTAATAGAGTAATACTGCCTTTAGGTTGAACTGACAGAATACAGATACCCTACTTGAATTCTAGATGAAAGGACAAGCAATTGTATTCTGAGGCATGAGTATTAGGGAACGTATTCTTTTAATGAGTCTATATTTGCATTCATACTTGCACAGGAATGTGTAACTGTCTTACAGTTTTTCACTTGTTAACCAACTGACTTGATTTATAGCTTGAGAACAAATTACGAATATATGCAAGTGGATTCTGAAAAGTTCTCTTTTTGAACAAGTAGAAATTCCAAAATACAGCCTGATGCTTGGCAATTTGATCAGATTTTAAGAAATGGATTGGATCAAGAACTTTTCTTCTCTCTCACAGGCATATTTATACATAACTAGTTATAAAAGCAAAAAAAGTTACCACCACCATCATTTTCATCAAACTGAACATACATTTATGTCATTATTAATACATGTTTCAATGGAATGTTTTTTACTTCTTTTCCTCAGAAGAAATGGTCTTTACTATTTTTGCTGTCTTTGGAGCAGATTATATGGAGCTCACTTGTCACTTATACACCTGTTTCTTTCTTTCTTTCTAATGATGCCTTGTCTTTGATTTGTCAATCAAAGTGTCTTTGAAATGTTTTTCAATAAGTGTTATAGAAGCAACAAGTGCCAACAACACTGAGAGCAGTATATTTCCATTTTTCTCTTTCATGTTTTGTCTTCAATCTTTCATCTCTTTTACTGATACTAGTTTTACCCTTTCTCACTTTTTCTAAATTTCTGTTGCTCTCTCATTCTTTCTTATATCTTTTCATCAATTTTCTCTCCTCATTCTCTCTTTGAATTTGTGATCTTTATCTTTACCATTCTGTTAGTCACTCCACCCTGAGCCAATCTTACTGATTTTTCTCAATAGATTATCTGCTCAGTTTTTAAAGTAACATTTTCCATCTTTTTCTATAAGCCCATCTTATTCTGTCTTTATCAATAAACATATTTATTGCACTTTTCATCATTTTCTCTTTCCCCATATAGATATTTCAGTCAATTATTTTTTTTTTACATAACTTATTTTTCTCTCATTGATTATCTCTGTTCCAATTCTTTTTCTTAAATGAATCCTCTTTATCTACCATTCTACCATTCATTCTGGCCTTTTCTGTTCTTTTAACCTTTGTGCTTTTTCTATATTTCTTTAGAGACACTATTTAATTTTTTGTGGTTTTGAAAATTTTTTATAAAAGTCAAAAATGTCTCAAGGTAAAGAGGACATCCATTTTATAGGTTCTATTTTACTTATACAGGGATTGTTCAATTACCTTTTTTATATTACTTTATTCAGGAGAGAACTCACACTGGCTCTAAGGACATCTTTTGTCATATATCATAGTGATACATTTCAAAGATACAATGTAGGTTAAGCTCTTTAACCATGCAACTATTGTGATTTCATTCTAAGTATATCTTTCTTATAATCAGAAGTTCAAAAAGAGAAATTGGTGAGCTCAATTAGATTCACTTTTGCACAAATATCATTGGGAAAGGTATAAAATTGTCTCTTCTCTCTCTAGCTATAGGTTAAATAGCGGGAAAGACTCAATTCTCTAGCCTTAATTAAAAACTAGTCTTCAACTGGTGACTCCATAAAACATCCATCCACTAACAGCATGACACATTTGTAGGGATGTCTCAGCCTAAATGCACAATCACTGAAAATATTAAGTCATGTAAGTTGTGCAATCTGCCACACATGAGGATAGTATCTACTTTTATATTCTCTTATAAAACTTAACTGAAATTAGTTCATGACAAATATATATGTACCCTTTATGCCACTAAGTAACAAGCTTTAAGCTTATGTATCTTTCCATTACTTGATATTGTAAGTTTAGTAATGAAATTGATGAATTTTTCCCCATGAAAATGACAGCTGATGAAGATTGATAACCAGCAAGACATTGAAAAAAACAATTTAAAAAAAATAGAAATCGTTTTAGGGTCTGAATAATAACTATTCTCAAAATTCTAAGCAAAATATTCTGATTTCCAAAGTATCTTATTTTCAAGTAGAGAAATATTTGAAAAATTTTAAATATTTACAGGATATAAACACAAATCCATGATACATAGTTTGTTTTTTGTTATTGATACCAAAGGGATGGTATTGTTTGACATTTGTCTTGTAATTGGAACTAGAACAGGATACTATTTGTGGTCAGTCTGATACTCTTAAAAATCTGTACATCTCCAAGTGTAAATATTAAATATCAGACAGGGACTGCTTTTAATAAAGTTGCTACTGTCAAAATAAAAGTTGAAAAGCTCCAAGCTCCCATGTTATGGGGTTTTATTTTTCTCTTCCATTTGAAGGATTTATCTGTTTGCTACTTTGTAAGATCCTCCCATTTGGGTTTTTTTTTTTTTTTTTTTGGTTTTTTTTTTACACATTTAAAAAGGAACACAAAAATAATTAAAAACAGAAGAAAATCTTGGGAACAGAGGTACATTAATGGAGTTGTCATTGAAGAACTTCTCTTTCCAGTGCCAATTTTCAGCTTAAAAATTGTCATTGCTTCTTAAGAATTAATTATTGAATTAAAAACTTTCTAGATGCTTATTTTTCATTGTTTAAACATTACTGAAAAAAAATTATGTACAAAAAAGAAAACTTATAGTAAATGAAAAAAAACATTGTACCTTTTTTTCTTTTCTTTATTTTTGCATTTCTGAATAAATATATATGACCAAAGATGTCATGTATACATGGAAATGTGTATTTTATCACATTTAAATTCATGCATTTATTCTCATGTGTCAATCTTCCAAAGCAGATATGTTTTTACATTGTTTAAATACATGTTTGCATATGTGCATCTGTTGATTGGTGTGTAAGAACATATAATCATGCCTATTTATATTCACAGAATGTACCTACATACATAAACTTTTATACACATTTTTATTTATCTTTTTTAGAGAGAAAGGATTACATTGAGTAATTTGGACATTTGTAAAAGCATATATGTACTTCCATCTCTTCAAGTGAATTCATAGTATATTTCTACAAATATTATACATGCACATATACTAATTCATTAAGTAATCTGAAATTACTTAACATTTTCTTCTCTATCTTTCTCTTATGCAAGAGAGAGAGAGAGAGAGATGCATATAAGCATTTAAAGTGAAACAGACATGCAGTATACATTCATGAACTTATATCCACACACACTGACTTGTAAATATCCCTTTGAATATACTTATCTAATTTGTGATTGGATGCACAGTTATATATATATATATATATATATATATATATATATATATATATATATATATATATGTCTATTCATGTCAATCCATAGAAATACATTTACATTTGCATGTATTTCACAAATATTAATATAAATACATGCAAAGATGCAGAGACACATGACTATTAAAATGAATCAAGATCCCATTGTTAACAATTTGAAATCTTATCTCTAACCAAATGCTGACAATGAAAACGCGTCTTCCCATTTCATAGAATGACACGAGAATGGTTTGATGCAATATTAGACAAAAGAATATTAAGCTGTACACACAGGAAATTTCTGTTGTTGCAGTCTAATGGTAATTTGATCTGCTTTTGCAGTAAGTCCCACTACCACTCCACCTGACATTGGCATCATCCTAGCCCATGCGCCAAGATTGATGCTTTCCTTTCTTTCTCCAATGTCCTCATTGATTTTATTGAGAAATGCATTGATTGGATCTGTGACAGTTGGTGATGTACAGACTGGCTTCATTCTACCACCCCTTCATGCCTAATCAGGCTCCATACTTACCGACAGGTTTTCTGTGAGAGTGACATTTTTGTCAGAACACTTTCCTAAACAACTTACTTGTCATGGCAAATGGCTTCCCATTAATTGATTCTGTATTGTTACCAAACAATCGCTCAATATTCATCAGTGTTTTTTGGCAAGTTTGATGGCATTTCCGGGTAGTGTGAGAGGTGGGGTTTAAGTTTTTGTTTTGGGGCTTTTCTTTTGTTTTATTCTGTTCTTTAGTTTTATGAATTTTTGTTTCTTCTTCTTTCTCTCCCCACTCCTGTATTACTCTCATATGTCAAGCTTTTTTTTAAAAAATCTTTTTTTTTTTTTGTCTGTCTGTGATATTTCTCTATATTAAAGGAAGCAAATTGGAAATTTCTCCATTAACTATACACATGCATTAATTTGTTTGTGTACAGATATGGAGTTGTTAACTTACTGCTTTAATCTGTAAAAAGTGAAATTATTTTAAGTTTCTCATTATTATTTCAAATATATAAGCACACATATCTGAACTTGTATCTTTTTGTGTGTATTAATCATATCCTTCAGTTTTTTCACAGACTAAAAGAATTCATACATTAGATCATTATATGTACATATAAATACACACTCACAAAAGACATAGTGTTTGTAAATGTATACTTATTCTAAAAAGATATTTTCCAACTTTATGTTTTGAAAATTTAAAACCAATCTTTTATTTCATTGCAATATTTTCACCCAATGTTACTCTTTTATTTTCCCTGGCAATGTATATGTGCTTTACTTTTTGATGATAAGAAGAAAAGTTAACATGAGTTTTTTAAAACTTCTTTTTCCAGGTATCCATGTATATTCATATTCAGACTGTCAAGTTTTTCTATTCCTTACACTGATATTTCTTTGAAAATTATTAACTTTTCAATTTCAAAGAACCTTTTCTATCTACACTACTGCCTCAAGATAAAAATGTTATTTCCAAATTGATAAGTAGGTGATATAAAAAAATTTTTTTCTCTTTATCATACATCTCTCTCTCTCTCACTAAGAGTGCCACAATGTTCAGAAGTTTCTGTTCTAATATTAAAATCTCTGTTGTTTAATTTTTCTATTAAAATATTTCCTCTTATTGTGTGTGTGTGTGTGTGTGTATATATATATATATATATATATATATATATATATATATAGGGAGAGAGAAATCCACCATGCATGGTGACAGCAGTCAATTTCAGATTTTAAACAATTAGGAAACCCATGTGAACACCTGGTCTTGATAGTAAAGGACTGAAAACGGCATTCACCATGCAGGGTTGCAAACATTCTATATCTGATATTTAAGACTCTTTCGCTATAAAGACCAAATACAAATTTTAAACTATTATATATGTTTCAATTTTTTTATAAGATATCATTGTTAGTATGATTTTTGTTATTTTAAATCAAACTAAGTGATTGACCTGGCATCTTGACTTCAGTCATCAACTTTCTCACTGCCATAATGTAGTTTTCCTGTGCCTTTTCTGTATATAAATACTTACATGTTTCTTTTTCTATAAATAATTTCATTGTTTTAATGATCTTTTCTCTTTGGTACCTAGGCTTTATGAATTTAAGCACACTAGTAGATTGGCAACAAAGTCTCATAATTTTACAATTGAAGTAAGTACTATGCTGACAGTTTTCTTTTCTTGTACTTATCACTTGTGGAACTTTCTTTTGGCATCTTATTTCCAGCCAAGTTTGATTTTCAAAAAATTAAATGCAATGTCAATCCTTATCCTATGTTTTGTTGATTCCTCTACTTTTATTGTTCTCGCTCTTTAATAATGTTTTTCTTTTTTCATTCTTTCACACCCCTTGTGTTTTAGTGACTTTATTGCCTGTTTTGGTGAAAAAAAAAATTGTCCTATTCATATTTGACATGTTAAATCTATTAATTAAAAGTGTTAATTAAACACTAATGAATAGTTTGGTTGCTTATCTTTTAAACATGTCAATTCATGTTAAAATATTCAGAAAGTCAAAGTTGCAATGCTAGAATTCTGTTTAATTCCTGAAGTAAAAAGAGAAAACAAATTGATAAATATTTCGTAACAATCACAAGGCTTTTCTTTATAAAATTAAAAATTCTCATCTTGAACAAAAAGAAATTTGTTATTTGGTCATATTTTGAGAAGCTGGTCATGCTGAGAACCTTTAACAACAGCAAAGATTTTGTTTTGTGAATTATACAGATCTTTCCTTTCTCCTGTTTACTTTTTAAACAGCAAAATATGTGGAGGACACTAGTTGCTGATTTTTTTTGGTTGAAAGTAGTTGAATGTTGTATTTTCCAAATGCTCCCTTAGCTATTGAATTGTAAATTATCACACAAATTGTCTTGGCAATGTTTCTTTCAGAAAGCTGTCAATTCTGAATGTTGATGTTTCGCCTTTGCATTTCTTGATTTATCTTGCATTGTCAGCTGCTTTCTAAAATGCATGATGAATGATCCATTGAAAAAAATCAATCATAGCTTTCTATGCAGCTACTGCATAGTATATATCTTTCTCTGATATCTTATTGAGAATTTTGAAGCAGCATGAATACAGTCACTAAACAGGAAGAAAGGAATTGATATCTATCTTATATGTATAAACATAAAACTTTTACTCTAGTATGAATTTAATTTTCAGAGTTATACCAATCTTTCATGTGATAAAACAACACCAGTTTAAGATTTTGACTTAAAAGTGATATTGATTATAAATAAATATGCTTCATTCACTGACCAAACAGGGTGAGATGGGTGAATTGTCATCTAAATTACACAAAAATAAAAAATAACACTGACATCTTATTTTAATAGATATATTTACCAAAATGACACAAAAATATCTGGAAATACTACAAAGTAAATTTATTCAATAAAATCACCATTGACTTCAACTATGACCTCCAGACAACTTCAGATTTTTTTGCAACTTTTCTAGACGGTCTTCCTTGTTTAAGTTGGTGAATGCTGCCATAATCTTTGCCTTCAATTCATCTATGGTGTTACAATGAGTTTTGTTGGTTTCTCACTCAACTGCACCCCCACGTATAATAATCAAGGGGGTTGGGAGAGTTAGGTGTCCAGATGAAAGGGGTGATGTGGTCGCAGAAATTATCTGACAGCCATGACTGGGCTCTCCTGCTTGTGTGGCATGGTGTCCTGTTGTCTTCTAGCAGTCACCCTCTTGTCCCAGGCCAGCACTTCCTCCTCAAAGGCACTTGTGTATCTGTGATACACATTCTTTTTATTTTTGCACATTTTTTTTGTTGAGCCATTCTTCTTTAGCCTGTCTGCATTTGTTCCTTATTTCTTTGTGCAGTTTTTTTGTATTCCATTCCATGTCTTGGCATTGTTTTCTGTCTCCTTTGCAACATGTTGATAATCTCATTTGTTATCCATTTGTCCATTTTCTTTTGGGATGATCTCGTTTGATGATGTCACTAAAGTTTCTCTTAGTGTGTCTCACTTTGACTTTTCACTTTATCCCTCATATCTTCATTTCACACTGTCCATATATCTTTCCTTCATGCCTGGGTTGTTCAGGAGTCTGTTGTATTGCAATTTGAGTGCTGTGTTAGCCTTCTTCAGTTTCCATAGTCTCATTCTTAGTTTACATATAACAGGAAGGTGATCACTTCTGCAGTTGGCACTTGGGTAGGTTTTGCAATGAACAATTGCCTTCCTGGATCTCTTGTTGATAGTTATGTAGTCAATTTGGTTTTTAGTTTTTTTTTTTTCTCCTGAGCTTCTTGATGTTCATAATAGTCTTGGATGTCCTTGGAACCAGATGTTGGCTGTTACCTGGTCATACACCATGCACCATTGGAATCAATTTTTCTCTGTGTTCCTTTTCCAAATTTGCCAGTTATTTCCCCATCCATTTCTTTGCCTACTTTGGCATTCAGTTTCTCCATGAGCCTCAGGTGTTGTAAGGAAAAAAAAATGATACATTCATTTTCAGATGGCAACCATATCGAGTTATATCGTTATTCACATGGAAACAAAAAATATATTATTCTCAAATGTTACATAATATTTGTACTGTATGGCAGCAAATGCTGGATAATCTCCTCAAAGATGAAGAAGAGACTTGAAGCAACAAAAATGTGGTTCTACAGAGAGTTGCTGAGGTTACCATGGGCCAAATGAGTGAGCATTGAGATTTTGGAGAGAATGAAAACAAAAAGGAAACATTTCTGGGGGCATGTAATGAGGAGGAGGAGGAGGCTTTGAAAAATCCTGATACTCTCAGGACAGATTAAGTGGAAAAGAGGGACAGAGGAAAGCAGCAGGATAAAGACTTGAGTGGATAGATGGCAGAACAGGATTTGGGAGGAATAACAAAAAGGTAAAAATTATTAAGAGCTACAAGGGAAAGGGTGATGTGAAGTACCATGATCACCTATTTCCTGAAGGGACATGGCACATAAAAGATTTATCTCTCTCTCTCCATATATATATATAATTAGGGTAGTTCCATTTGGAAACTGTACTGAGCATTACTCCAAGAAAGTTACAAATTAATGTAAAGAATTACTACAAAATATTTTTCTTCAAAACTTAGCTATTTTTTAGGTAATGTAATTAAAGGCAAAAATTAATCGTGAGTTCTTTCATTATATTTGTGCAGAAACGAGCGTAGGTCAAATTAAAACCAGGTCTTAAAGAAAACAAAAGAAGAAAATACTTCTAATAATATTATTTTTAATTGTAATATCGATACTGTTCTTGATAAATTGAATAAAAGTTAATTAAAAAATAAGACACAGTAAAATATTTAATTTAAAATACAAATAACTACTCACAAATGCAGTCTTATTTTTAACCAGTTATTTCTTTCCATCTTTACCTGTTCGAATTATCTCCCTTTATATTTTTGTTTATGTGGTTTGTTTTTTCTATACACTTCATTTACTAATACCAAAATAATTATATCTGATATTAATATAGACATAATTTAAAAAAAATAAAAAAATAACTTCACTTTTACATAAAACAGACCCCCTAATTTTTTGACTGTATAGATAAGAACAGAGTTATCTGCCCCTGCGAAACAAGCTGGAGAATGGGCGTTGTTTTTGGACACCTACACCCGATACAAGGATACGTGCAGATTGTAGGACCCAGTCGCAGTCCAGAATGAATTACGGGCAATGTGTACACTGGAAACAAATCATCTATTATTTGAGCTGATAGGTCCTACAACGCTCAACTCTGCTTCAGAGGAGTTTCTATTACAACAGATACGACTTATCGCGGTGAAAGGGTTACATAAAGAGGTTCACCGGCAGAAATTCCACTCTATGACGCAGAACGAGCGAGAGTCCATAACACACTTTCTATCTAGATTATGTGGCCAAGCGAAATTTTGCGAGTTTAATGTTCAATGCCCAAATGAGCAAAGGTGCGGGCAAAAAGTGGATTATTCAGAAGATATGGTTGCTGGACATATGATAGCCGGGCTCGCCAATTTAGACCACCAAAATAAAATATTGGCAGAGGCAGCCTCACTCGTTACTTTGGACCGGAAGTTCAATCGTTTAGTTTGGTCACCGACGACGGGATCAAACCCACAAAAAGAATGATGGAAGCTATTCTCCACTTCCTCACACCTACAAATATTACTGGCATCAGGTCCTGGTTTGCACTCGTGAACCAGGTGTCGTACACATTTTCCCAAGCGGACATTATGGCCCCCTTTCGGGAACTGTTAAAAACAAAAAATAGAAAATTTTATTAGGATGAATCACTTGAACGCCTATTCCAACAGTCAAAAAGAGTGATAGTGGAGAAAATCGAAAAGAGCATTCTATCATTCGTGAAGAACAGAGCAACGGGGCTGGAAATGGACTATAGCAAAACAGGAATCTCGTACTTCCTATTTCAGAAACACTGTAAGTACCCCGGGCGTGTTGAATATGGATTGCGGAGATGGCCACTTGAAGGTCATTCTGGCCAGTTCCCGGTTCACCAATGACGCTGAATCATGTTACGCACCAGTGGAAGGAGAAGTTTTAGCCCTTGTTTATGGACTAGAGTCATGCTGAATGTTTGTACGCAGATGCCCAAACTTACTGGTAACAGTGGATCACTTACCACTGGAAAGATATTCTCGGACCAAGCCCTGGAGAATATAAAAAAAACCCACCTGTTGAACTTCAAGGAGAGATCGATGATGTATAAATTCCAGATAAGGCATCGTCCTGGAAAACTGAATTTGGCAACTGACTGCGCCTCCCGATATCCGGCAGGTACCCCATGCAAAAACCCAGCCCAAACTATCAACACCGCAGTCAAGGCCACCTTCACATCGATGTACGATAGCAACCCCAAGCTAAAGGCTATCACATGGGAGAGGATTGTCGCTGCAGCGGCCATTGATAAGGAATGCCGGACCATAGCAAAAGTAATTCAAGATGGTTTCCCCAAATCACGCAACAACATCCTACCCATAACTCGGGTTTTTTGGCCCATGTGCGAGGAGTTATACTGTTTGGAAGGAGTGACAGTAAAGGCCAACAAAATTCTAATACCTCGACAACTTCGAGCAGAGGTACTGGAATCACTACATGCCACGCATCAAGGCGTAAACGGCATGGTGGCGAATGTGAGACAGTGATTGTTCTGGCTGGGTTTGGATGCCAGTATCAGGCAGACCAGATCTCAATGCTACACCTGCAACACAATCGCACTGTCTCAGCCAAAGGAGCCCCTAATGACACCCGCAGACCCGGAGTTTGCTTTTCAACAAGTCATGGTGGACTTCGCAGACGTACAGGGCAAAAGCTACATGGTGTACATGGACTGGTATACAGGACGGGTGGAGGTGGCCCTAATGTCGTCAGGGAAGGCCAAAAATGTGTGCAATACAATGAGGACCTGGTTTTGCACATATGGTGCACCTGAAGAAATAGCCTCAGACGGAGGATCCCCATTCGAATCCCAAGAATACAACACCTTTCTAAAAAAACTGAGGTATACGAAAACGTACTTTGTCAGCCTATTACCCCCAAAGCAATGGGCACGCAGAGTTAGAGGTGAAGACAGCAAGATGGATAATGTTTGACAACACAGACAACAGCGGACACCTATACCAGGATAAATTTTCCCGGGCGCTGCTGACCCATCGCAACACTCCTGTCCAGGACCTAGATATGTCCCCAGCCATAATGCTCTACGGTCGAATAATTAAGGACCCTCTTCCGGTCCTGAGGGACAAATACCAGGCATGGAAGCAATGGAGAGAGATGGGTGAACTGAGAGAGTTGGCAATGGCTAGGAGGCATATGTGAAATGAGCAATTCTATAACCAGCATTGCTGCCCACTCCAGGAGCTGCAGGTAGGAGACTCGGTCTGGATTCAAAACCAAGATGGAATATACCCCCGTCGATGGACAAAGATGGGGAGGGTTGTAGAAAAACACGAGAACCAACAATACCAAGTACGGGTAGATGGAAGTGGAAGGACTACGCTACATAACCGCCGGTTCTTCCGGAAAATTTACCCAGTGGTGGACAGCCTGCCCCACGCCACGCCGGGAATCTCAGGCCCGTGTATGAATTCAGTACCTCCACAACAACGGAACCCAGAAGAACCAATGGATATTGGACGAGAGGTCAACATTACGACGCCCGACAGAATGGGAAACGAATGTGTAGATAAGAACAGAGTTATCTGCCCCTGTAAAACAAGCTGGGACAGAGTTACCTTCCCTTGGTATAATATTTAAAGCGGATCGGTGAACAGGTGTGATTTACTGACATACAGTACCGGACGTACTCATCACACTTTACATCAACTAGTTATTCAATACAGTTATTTCCTAATAAATACCTATCCACACTTAACAAGTTTTGTTATTTCTAAATTAATAGCAAAGGATTTGATTGGTAATTTGGAAGTTAGTTAACCCTTGTTTACCTCTGTTAAGCAAAAAGTCTATTGTGAATAAGGTAAATGTTACATGCTTCCAGAAGGCAAAGCAAATTAGATAAGAAGATGAGTATTTGGCGCCAGTTAGTCATCCTAAAGGACCCTACACCCTTATAAAAATTCCTCAGTATGCTATTGAGTTAATCAGGGGTGATGTTTCTTCTAATATTGGACCCAGCCTTGCTAATACCTTGTTCTTGGACTTACAGTCTATGGGTCTTCTCAAACCTAGTGTTGATGTAAAAAATATCATTGACAAATGCAAAATAAATAGAGCAAAGGCAAAAGTGAAACAAATGCCCATGAAAAGTGGAAAACCTCATTTGTATCGGAGTTGATGGAAGAAATGACAAAGAAACTGGTGCAACTGGTGCTGTTCTTGCAGAAGAAGTTGCTGCTGTTTTGGAACAATTTAACAATGTGGGGGTACACTTAAGGCTGTTCTTGTTGATAACACTAATGCAAATACAGTTTGTGAAGCTGGACTTGTTACACTCTTAGAGAAAAAATTACAGAGAAATTGTTCCTTGCATCAAAATGAACTTCCCTTTAGAGCCCTTTTCAGGTGCATTGATGGTATGACAAAAAACCCTATGGTCCACTAGGAATATTGTGTGGAAATGATTAATATGATTTACCCCAGGTAACATTTACAGCAGTTGGTAGTCCTCTTGATGCTTCTTGTTTGACTATTGACAATAAAAATGATCTAACTTGTGACCAGAGTCTTCTCTTTGAATATACAGTATGTATTTCTAGGGGAAAGTTTGACCCTAGATTTGCATCATAGAAAATAGGTCCAATAAATCAGGCAAAGTAGTTAACTTTGGCCATCAGGCTAATGTGTTTATGGACTCGAGGTGCTTACCCCACAAAAACTTTCTAGCAAACTTCAGCCTGATTAAATTTATGTCATTAGCTGGTTTGAAATAAAAAGGGATAAGTTCCATAACCAGCAACTGTATTTTCAATATGATCCAAAGGATTAAGTGACAACCATATGAAATCCAAAAGATTAACATTCAAAAACATACAGCATAATGCTTTTGCCTTACAAAGCTGGAGTTGCTAGATTTGCCCTCACATTCTCAGTGCTGAACGAGCTGTCAAGTTAAACACAAAGGCTTCCCAATTAATGTATGGCCTTTGAAGCAAAGCACAAGCAAATAATTGCAATAGTTTTGTGTCATAAAATAAGGCCTTCCTTTTCTTCTATATGACATAGAGTAATTTGACACTATATGTTAAGCAGTAGTGACCATTATTTGTAACAGTCAAAGTTAATAGTTTTGTGTTTTTACATTTTTCATGTTTCTAACTATTAAGGTAAAAAATTTAAATTTTCAACATTGACAATTATTAAAGAAAGATTTTTAAAAAATTTTTTTTTGTTTAGTTTTCATTTTTAAATCTCCTTAATACGATTTTCGAGGGATGTTCAAATTAAAATTGTGGTTTTTAAATAAAATGATCTCCTAATTTTATATTCAGCAGCATCCATTATTTGCTTTTTTGATGGGGGGGTGACATTTTAAATTTGAATCCTAGTTATATTTTCTTTATTTCATTTTGATAAAGTAAAATACCAACATTCTTTGTTTTAAATACTGAAATTGTTCAATTTTCTGGCCAATTTTTTTTTTTTTTTTTTTTTTTTCATACGATCTTCAATTCTATTTCCTCAAATTCTTCAATAATAAATAATACTTAGCTCTATTCTGTATTGAGCCCTCTTTTAAATTAAATGTTACCAATAGTGGAATTATACTACATTTAATCTTATCTTACCTGGGTATATATAATTGCAGTGCCCTGTCATCTTCAATGAAACTTGTATATACACACTCACACCTACACTGGGAATTTGATATGACCTACAAATAACAAGATTTCATTTTCAAACAAAATTTTCCCTTTTTTGTGTTTGATATACAATTTTTCTTGCTCTCTTGCCCTCCCACACCCATCATCATCATCATCATCTTTATCTGAATAATTTTGTTTAAATCACAAATATATAAATACTGTGATCATTTTTATACCTGGTTTTATCATTTATTTGCACGGAAGATATTCCAGCTTTAAGAAAGGAAAGGAATTGGTTATGCCTATCATATTGTCAATATTTTTGCAAAATTGATCTCTTTACACTGTTGCAAGTTTCTTCCCTGACCCTTCTCCTATTTTGAAAGTGGAAGCATAAAGAGGAGGGGCCAAAAGAAAGGGAACATCTTGTCTCTGCTTCACTTTTTGTCTGTGCAAACGCAACTTGGTTACATACAAATTTTTACCCATTGTTTTATCTATGTGACATTTTACCCACCCTGCATATATTCATCTTTGAGGGTGTTTTTGGCATTGTTAATGTGGTGTTCTGTGTGCTTACTCCTTCATTGTTACTATTCTAAATATATAGTTACTTTTTCAACTATCAACACAATTACTTGATCATATTGTTGAATACTTATAAACCTATATATATATATATATTCATTCTGATGCTTGAAGCCAGTATATTTGTGTGAGCATCCATATAACATTTCTGTTCAGCCATATAGAAATTTAACAATTTCTCTTGCCATTTACTTCTACTTTTTATGTGGTCTTTGTCAACAGTTTTGCTGGAACATAATCAGTCCTTCCCCTTTGAAACAGCCTTGTGATAATTAGCACAAAAAGACCTTATCTATAGTCTCTCCCTAAATATTGAATAAAATATATCATTATCTAACATTTTGTTTAGCATATTTTACCCTTTTCTTAAATCTAGCTGTATTTTTTATGTAATTTTATTTCTCCCCTTTGTATCTTCTGTAAAACCAATTATCTAAGCTTGTCCCATGAACATGTTATTATCTACTTAGAAACTTATTTGTGCAAACAAATTTGTTTGACAATTATTAACAAAGAATGTTGAGTCTAGATTTCATCCCAGATTATAAATTCTTGTTTTCTTATAAACTAATTTTAGAAAAACTGATTTTTCTTTAGAGTAACATTCTTTTTTTCATTAATAACCCCATCTGTAACAGAATAGAACATGTCTTCTGTATTACCTAATAAATTGACAGTTATGGACATGTATTTGCTAAATCTTTATAAATTCCCCTAATCACTTAATTTTCCATTCTACCAACTTATTTTTATTCTGTCTGTGTCTGACTTTATCCCTATCAACCTCATACATTTTGTGTCAACCTGTTCCATCCCATTTGTGCTTTAGCTTGTTTGACTGTTCTAACTCAATTTCATTTCCATCTTAGTGTATCATCTTCATTATTTGATTTATTTTACAACATTTTTCTAAATTCCTATCCACTTTAGCAGGCTACAGCAGCATACATTCACAACAATCAAATATTTTTTCAATGGAGTTTGTTCCAGTTTATTGAAACAGCAGTCTCTGTGGATACAGTTTAGTAGCCAAATGAAATTACTACTTATCACAAGGAACATTTATTTTTCAAAGAACCTTCAGGGAAAGGGTTATTTTTTTCTTTTGCTGTTGCTTCAGTTTTCTTTTTTGTATCTTGAGGGAGGCCAGTGTGTGAACATTGTTCAAACAAAAACTGTCTTGTTAGGATCATCACTTGTGTAAATACCTATTCAATTGAAATAATACTTTTCTGCCTGAGATGCCATTGACCCGTGCAGCAACTGGTTCCAAGCAAGTCTCTATTCTGACCAAAGAAGAATGATTATTTGCTTGATTAAAGAATTGAAGGCTGTTTTTCTTTTAGTATTATGTCTTGGAAGAAATTTTTTTATGTCTCTCAAAATGATTAGGTTTTGTTAAATGCAATAAAACTTAAATAAAATCCATTCATACATCAAATTAAACTTTTTGTTTGTTATTCTGTGTAAACAGCTGAAGATATGGACTGTTTGAAGATTCTTTTAATTTTTTTTCTGTTTGTACCAATGTGCTCAAAGTTACAACTTTAGAAATAGCAACTGTGGAGAAAAAAAAGTAAAGAAAATCTAAGAAAAAAATTGCTGACCGAATTAAAAAAACGATTTTGGTGAAAGGAAGGAAAGTTATCGGAAGAAACAAGAAGATGAAAGTAACTTTTAGAAGACAGGAAAGAATGGAATTAGGAAAACATGAAGAGAAAGAATAAAACCAAAATTACTGAAGAGGAGAGAATGTATTGAATAATAAACAGAGGAGGCAAAATAATTAGAGAAAGAAAGAATGAAAGGAAAAGTTGTATAATAAAGAGAGAAGCATAAAAGAAAGGATGAAACAATAAATTAGAGAGCCAAAGATAAGAAAATATTTGGAAGCAAAGAAAGTCATTCAAATGAAAAAGAATGAAATTAAGTGGAGATAAAAATACAAATTAAAAACAAAATAAAGAGATTAAAAAAAGAAAAGCTTGCAAAGAGAAAAGCTGCAGAATTAAGTGAAGTGTTAGGCAAATGATAGGCAGAAAGCAGATTTGGTTTTTCAAATTTTTTCTTTCTATAATTTCTAGTATTTTGCTAATAAGGGATAATTTTAATAGCACAATTCTTTAATCTTCTGCTTATCCCGATGATCAATTTCAGTTGTCATTCAGAACTTAAAAACTTATATTTGTATGGTAGATATAACGATTGCCATGGATTGTAACAAGATATTGCAAAGTTATCAAGTGGAAATTGTTCAAAAGTTGAACAGAGATCATAGAACTGTCAAAAATGAAATTGTAAACATCGGAAAGATAAAATTACAAAAAAACAACAAAAAAAAACTGATTTTTAAGAACTTTTATAAAAATAGATTTGTGAAAAATTAAGATCAATAGGCACAGAATTAGTGGAAAAGGTGTTTTTTGTTTTGTTTTTTTTTATATAAGAAAAGATGCAAATGTTAAGAATATTTCTCAAAATATGAATATGAAAGAAATCAAACTACAACCTTTATGCAAACATAAATATAAACCTAGGTTAGCTAAAGAAATACATGAAAATTGATTTCTCAACAGAAAGTTTTAATTATGAATGTCGAGCTACATTGGATGGCTATGCTAGAGATTGGTTCTAACTGAAAGGTAACAAAGAGCAGGCAGAGTGATTTTTTAGAACTTGTTTCCTTCAAAGTTGATGAGAGTCAAGATAAATGCAGTGAATTATTGTAGGTTTGAGGATGTCTTTGAGTGGTATATACCATAACAAAGAAGCTTTAAACTAAAAAGTATACAATGCAAATTCACATTCTGAAAAATTGATTGTCGTCCACTTTGCTAAAAAAAACAGTTTCAAATGTAACAAATTAATGGAATGATCTTTTCTTCTCCAAATCTCTTGGAATGAATAGACACTGCTGCAAGTCAAAGCCTTGAAAAAGTTAAGAAAATCCATACATGAAAGATTGATGAAAGTTATGACATATTAAAGGAACCCATAATAATAAGTAATTTTATTCAAGTGCATGGGAAATGTCTTTTTTGTCTAGCCTATATCTTTTTGGTTTATTTATAAATTAAAAAAAGAAAATGATATTTTTAATCCATTTGAATATCAAAAATGTTACAAGAACTTCTAGTCTGCTTTTATGAAGATACTTGTATATTCCTCACTTATGTTAACGGGTATGTGTAGTAAACATCCTAAGGAATATCGGTCAACTTAGTTTTTAAAACATAAATGTTACGGATAAACGTCTCTTTCTAAAAATTTAAACTGGGGTCAGCATTCAACATCTCTACAGGTCCTCTTACATTTAGTTTGCAGCTAACCATGTTGGAATTTTTGGGTAGCTAGTACTAGTGAGCCAGTTAAAATGAGCTGACTCATTTTATAGTTCACCAATAGAAGGGTTAACCAATCAGAAGGCTCAAAATATTCAATGCGACATGTATAAAGGTGGCCATGTTTTTTTTCCGAATATTCACTGCCAACCTCTGATATCGAAGACTGAAGAATTACGGAACAGCTGCTGCTGGTAGTATTGGCGATATAGTCAGATCGAGTAGAGTGTCCGACTCATGAGTGTTAATCTTTAACGTTGTTTCATTGAACAGATTACGTACTGCGCTGGATTCTATATTCATAGACTATGGCGAACATGGTCAACAAACCATTCTTTTTTTCTTTTGATCTTTTTAATTTGGAATTTTGTAAAATCAACTTTTTTGTTGTTTTGTTTCTTATCAAATACTGATGTAATTTTTAAGTAAACATCTTTTGCTTTTCATGCATGACTAACAGGTTTATATTGACTGCTACTACTGCCCCAGTTTTATGCCATCACATTGGCAGCTATCACTCTTTACCAATCTTTGCTTGTCTCTGAAGTATTATAATGCTGCTCTTATTCTTTTATAGCCATCATGGCAGCCGAGACCCATTTCTCAGCCAGATGAAAACAATTTAGAGAAAAGGTATTTCATGCTTAACAGACTTATTAAAAACCCTGGCTCTGCAAAGGCTATTGGGCCAGATTAGATCCTTTTCTACTTCAGGACCTTTGTCAAGCATTATCTCCAGTCCTGGAAAAGTTGTTTAACTGTTGCCTGAAAAATGTTTCCAAAGTTTGTAGAATTTGTCAGCTGTTTGCACTGTTTTCAAGAATGCTGATAAATGTTCATCTCTATCACAGTATCTCTCCACCATCTTCATTAGAGTCCTTAGCAAACTCATTGAGTCTGTTATCAACAAGAGCATAATAGATCATCTCATTATAAATAACGTACTGACTGACAAACTATGTATTTTTCTCCTTTTATTGTCAACTGCACGCTTTAACTGTCATCATGCACAGAATCAGTGAGGTACTTGAGGTAGTTTTGTTACCAAAGCAATTTCCATAAATATTTCAAAGGTTTTTGACAAAGTGTGGAATAGAATTTTACTGTGCACTCTCCAGCTCTATACCATATCTTGAAGAGCTTTATGCCGTCATCCTTGGTCCTACTTTCTTTTTGATTTTTATTCAAATTTACCATATGCTAATTTCTTTTTAGAATTGTTCCCCCGATGCCACTACTTTTTTTTTTTTTTTTTTTTTTTTTGAGGGTACAAAAACATAGACACCTACTGTTTTAAAATGGTTATAATTTTCTTTGTATTGTGCATATAGATTTTAATAAAAGAATGAATAATATTTTGATGTAATGCATTATATACAAAAATTAAAATAAGAATAAATAAGAAGCAAAATCGCTAAGAAGGCTTTCATTTTGTCAAAAAGTGACATGCTTCTTCGTGTTTACATACAAGAAGACATCAGCATTTGTTTGCTCTTTTTTCACCTATCGTATTTATTTGTCTTGTTGACAAATAAAGTTATGATTTCATCATTTCTAAATAGACAAAATAATTCACCATCAGAAAGACTATAAGGTATTTCGATGGTTGCCAGTAGCTTCCATAAAATTAATCAGGCATGGATGATAGTAATCGCTAGTGGTCATCATTGTTTTCCGCCACATCACTAGCATGGTTATCAATTCAAAATAATTATCAGGGTCCTAAACAAAGAAATACTCTTAAGCAAAAGCTTCATTGGATGTTCATGCAGCCATTTTTAAATTATATACTATTTTAAAGTACTTGGTTAGATCTAAAAGGTGATGTATTTATTTCTTGTCTAAAGGTCAAATAAGATAATTTCACCCTGACCTTAACATTTGACCTTAAATTTCTCAAAAAGTATATCTTTATTTTTTTTTTTTTTTTTTTAATTTGACAACAAATTTGGTTACCTTATGACAAGATATGTACAAAATTTTGTGAAGGACTTTTGACTGTGACCTGAGTTACAAGGGTTTTACAGAGTTGGGCCAAATTCAAAATAGCTGATTTTGATATTTGCCACTATATGCTAACATTTTTATATCTCCCAAAATAGCTTTAGAAAGCTATTTGAATGCTGATTAATATTCACATAACTAATATAATCATAAAATCAAGAGAATTTGTGTTATTTGTGCTTACATATTGTTGAATTTGGTGGAAAATAAACTTATTTTTGGTTTTGTTTACATTTTTATTATACAACAAATAGATTTTTATATAAAAAAGTGGTATAATGAAAATAATTATTTAAAACTTCTCATGCATTAATGTTAAGATAGCATAAAATAATATAAAAATGTGCAACAAATGATATTAATGGTTAACAGATTTTTGTTGACTTTTGACATTGTACAATAAATGCACAAAACAATCAAATTTTCAGGGGTTTTTTTATATTTAAAAAAGTAAATTTTGATCTGAAAAAGTGATACATTGAAATGAATGTCTAAAAAAGATTCTTACTGTTTACAAAGAGTTTAACAAGTAAACTTATTTTTCTGTTTGTTGGTATACGTATGTGAATAGAAAATAAAGATTTAGATATGCAAACCAGTTACTTTTTCACTCAAATATTTTGTAATGACCAACCTTGATTGTATATTTTTTTTAAGGTTACTTCAAGAATTTTACATCTCAATTTTTGAAAGTTTATAAGTTCTTCCAGTGTCAGTTATTGGATCAACTAAACTAAGAATATTAGAATAATTTAAAATTAATATTATCTGGATGTAATAGATAACAGAAAGATGAAGAAGGGATTCTTAGGTTGTAAAAATGTCAATTTTACCTCATCATTACCAGGATATTTTTCAAACACACATCCTAACCACCAATTCCTATCATAGATTGCTGTAACAAATCCCTTAATGTTTTCAAGCTTTATATTATCCCATTTTATAATTTTAAGTTTTTCTTTCATTTTCATTTGACACTGTTTTTACTTCTACCTCTTCCTGAGACACAGGAATAAAACTATGTAGTTTTTGAGTTCCTATAACTGTTGAGGCATTTTTTAATCTATTTTCTAAGATTTCTGCTTCATTTGTTGAGGAATACAATATATTTATGCCTGAAATGTTTTTTGTTGCATAATCAATCTGGTGTCATTTATTCATTATAGGATCGCTGCAGGCTTGCTTTTGCTGCTAATCTCTTAATAGTGTTGTGTAACCCATCACATGACATTTTCCCCATGAGATGTGGCAAAAATAGTGCCACTCTGCATCATTATTAAAGTCAGCTTTATGATTGCTCAAACTGTTAAATTTTTTTATAATGTGAAGAGGCATAATCAGAGAAATAGATTTTTTATTTTAAAATTAAGATTTTTTTCAGTACTTCTATAAGTTTTCTTTGGAACAAATGGATAGCTACTGTATCATGCATGAGACAATCTGATATAATTACAATATTAATATGCTCCATCTCTTTGTCATTTTTATAATACAAGACAAATGAATATAATGTGGTTTGAGAATTATTCCAGTGAAAGCTCTGAAGAATTCTGTAAAATAAATAATTCTCAGAAAAATCTGCAATAATTATGACTTCATCATCCATCAAAGAACTTTTCTCATTAGAACAAAATTTTGATTGTTCTTTGGCAATGAAATCATGCTTCTTCAAGGTTTCAAGGTCTGCACAAAAAGTTTCAATAAATTCTTCTATAGATTTTTTCCAGGCATCACTTTGCTGACTTCTTCATTCTTATAAAACAGCACAACTTCATCAATTGAATCTTATAGGAATCTATATTTTCATGTATTTGGTAGAGTTAATATTCCTTGTTCATTTACAATTTTTTGGCTTGTCTTGCCATGTATGTTGTGATACTAAATTCTCTTTGAATTCTTTGGATACTACAAGTTTTTGGAAGTATTGTCAAAATTTTTACTTTTTGGGACCTCTTTTCACAAGATTCAAACTTTTTTAATTTAATTTAATTTTTTATTCACTTTCATCAGATCTTTTGTGCTCTTCTACACTGGTAGATTCTTGATGAGAAATTTTAGTTAAAATCAGTTTAATTTTCTTTGATACTATATTCTAGCAATAAAGTTTACATGATTATTTATACCAGTAGTATGAATTAAAACCAAAATTACAAAATGTCGCAAAAAATATCTCATTGTTTTGCACTCATTGAGGATTTATCAGTAATAATTATATCATTACACCAACATAATTTAAAAAAAAGAAACTGAATATGAAATTATAGGTATCTCTACTGAAAAAACAACATAGCATGAAGAAAAAAGACCCCGATAAAAAAAAAAGTTTTATTGTCAAAATACTTTATGTTATTAAAATGAAAGACCAAAGTAGTTTTTTTTTTTTTTTTTTATATTTTATTAAATTTATTCATCCTTTCTAGCATGTTTGAAATTTTGGTTAAAAATCTATTTTTTTTACATCATTGGTTTACGTAATATTTACCATTTGCTTTTTAGCACCTTTTTTCAAGTGAAAAATATATTATTTGGAAATTCTTGCAAAAATCAAATAATTGTCAAAATGTTAATGAAACTTTCAGAACTTTTTTTTTTTTCCTTCCTTTCTTTATAAAAAGTCATGCTAAAAATATGTTTGTTTTTTTTTCTTTTTTCTTTTTTCTTTTTTTTTTTACATCTGTTACCACCTCCTTACTTAATTTTATGAAAACTCAAGAAATTCATTGGTGTGCCTAGAAGGGGACTTTGAAGAATATAAATCATGAAGATGTTTTTGTAAAATCAAAATACACAGCTACCCAAATTGTAAAATACAAAATACACAGCTACTCCAAATTGTAAAATACAAAAGCCAATAAAGCTAAGACATTTAACTAGAAAAGATTTTAATGTTTTTGGGGTTTTTTTTTATATCTTAAGGTCAATATTGTCTGAAGCCAAAATATTTTTCCAATGATAAATGAATTTTTACAAGAATTGTTTACTTTTTTCAATTTTAAATACAAAATGTGATAAATGTTTTAAATACTTTAAAATTAAGTTTCAATTCATGCCTTTTAGGGAATGCTGTTATTAAGTAGATCTTTTTTACAGATTGTAAATTTGAAGGCTTATTACAATCTACAATACACAGGTATTTTTAAAATATTTTTTGAGTATGCAAAAAAGTTTGTAAAACTTTTTTTCCAAACATATGGATAGACGTTTGAGACATAAATGTCACATGTTTTATGAGTTGTTTCTCCTGACAGCAAGACCCTGTCCTCAGAGAATTTTTTGTTTTCTCTCTGGGGAGCACATGTTAAATTCTCTCACTGACTGACAATCATCATCACATTTTCAAAATTTATAATTTTCTTTTTTACATCCTATTTCACAAAATATTTCAATTTATTTTTTTTTAAATATAATTAATTTGTTTTTCAGTGAAAGATGCAATTATTAATTATTTTCTTTTTTTAGTTACAATTTTAGGGATGGAAACTGTGTAGGCCCTATAACAAAATATTCAATGAAATATTAGACTTTTAAAATTATTTAATTTTTTTAAATTACAGTTTACTTAAATAAGCTAGTCCACTTAAAATTCATAAATATTGTCAATTCTGTCCAATAACTTCCCGTCATGTAAGCTGTGAATACATCGACATAAAACATCAATTTACACCTCTAAATCAAGTCACCATAGTTAAACATGCTTTACTTATTTTTGATTAATTTTTTTTCTGCTAACAAATTAAGTAATGTTTGTTTCTAATTACATTATTTTCCTCAAATAACTTTTGAAAACAATATAATTCAGGTACGTTCACTTACTTGCTGAAAACCAGCATAGCATGATGAAAACATTCCACAAACTTAATAAAATCAAAAGTTTCATTGTCAAAATGTTTCATTATTTTTAAGAGAGAAGACCAAAGTATTTTTTAATTATTTTAAAACATAAATTTTAAACATTTCTAACACATTCGAAATTTTGGTTAAAAATCTTGTTTTTTTTTTTATTTCACTGCCAGACAAATTTTTACAGTGTGTATTTATTGCATTTTTTCCAGTGAGAAACACATTAATTTGGCATTTCATACAAAAATCAAATAATTGTTGGATTTTAATGAAACTTTCGGGAATTATTCACAAATGAATGAAATTATTTTTGAATTTTTTTTTTTTAGAAAATCTTTGTGAATTTTTTTTCTTTTTTTACATAAGTTAAACCACTTACTGAATTTCATGAAACTTCACAAAATTAATTTTTTTTGCCCGGAATTTTTTTATTAGTTAAAATTAGGACTCCTTGGAGAATGTAAATCATCCAATTTTCTTTTTCAAACTTTCACAATTTATAGTAATTTAAAAATCGTTTAAAATTCTGTGTGATATTGTAATTAAGTGAAAATGAAATTAGCCTAAACATGGCATTATTATGAAAAGTTCACATGCTGTAAGAGATTTCTTCCTTTACAGAGAAATTCACTTGTTTGCAATTTGTTATTCAATAGTACTTATGTTTCAACAGGCTTTCAGCATAATCCCTTCAGCTTTAAAATTTAAAGTAAGTTTTACTTTATTTCATTTTCTATTTTGGTAAATATTTTTATTTTATGTATTTATATTAGTGTGGGTCATATTTTAATTGAGTAGTTTTTTTTTTTTAGTAGTTTTTTTCAGTTTATTCTTTTAATGACAGTTATTTTAAAACTAATGTTTAATAAATTTAATTATTTTTATACTTTATTTCATTCATATTTGAAATTAGTTTTCTCATATTTTTTATTTTGAATAGTTATCAACAGCAAATGTTCACAATTTTTGGATTGAAGAAAATAGAAAAATGCTTTTAGCTAATGTTAATTAAAGTTTATTAACTATTAATAAATTAAAGAATATTTTAATTATTATAAAAAAACATTCCCAGATCAATGTGTTAATTTTCTTGCTTACTTTTATTTTAATTTCATGTTATAAAATTTTATAAGTAATTTAAGAAAATTTTATGGTATTTAAAAATTTTTTTATTTTTTCATAAAGCAACTTCAAACATAACTAAAAGTCAATAAAATATGAGATAATTGCTGAAAATATGTTAATTTGTAAAAATTACTAGGTAGTTAAAATCAAAAAAATAATGCATTCACTTAGATTTCATAAATTTATATCAGTTCTTGTCATCCATACTAGCTGTCATCACCTCAGAACTTATCGATAGATCAATAAAGATAAAAGAAAAACAGGACCCATTGTTAAGAAATTGCACGTATATCACTTTTTTATGCTGTTAAGTAAGTAATGTTTATTTCAAATCAGATTGACTTAACTTTAAATTTGCTATTTTTACTCAAATAACATGTCACAAATATATATTTTATTTTGTTTTGTTTACAAATTTCTTAAAATTAAGAAAATGGCCACTTATAAGAAGATTTTCTGAAATATACCAAAAAGTTGAGATTCACATTTATATAATTTCTATTTGAAATACACCAGAATATTTCACTTACTGGAAATAGTAAATTTAATCATTTAGCTTTCAATTAATGGTTAAATGGAATCTTCAAGAATGCTTTTTCATTTTTTAAAATTCATTCTAAATCTTAGGTATTGAAATTTTTATTTATAATTGATTTTTACAAGATTTTTAAACAGAATTTCACTTTTGTTTACAAATTACTTAAGAAACGGCAGATATCATCAATTCTTAGCAATTTTGCTGACTCAAAAAAAAACAAGATTTTTTACTAAAATCTCGGATGTGCTTGGAAGGATTAAAAAAAGAAAAATGAAATTCAAAAAATACTTTTGTCTTTTCTGTCAATAATAACATAAATATTTAGACAATAAAAAATTATTTCATTCAGTTTGGGGCCTTTTTTCATCAGGGTGTGCTCTTTTTTAGTAAATTACTGGAGATACCTAAATTAAAAATTACTTAACACTACTGTTTTGGTGAAGAATCCCAACTACTATGAAAAGCTACCAATATCTTTACAGTCTGGAGAGTAAGTGACTTTTCAGAAGACTATTTTGCCAATTTAAAGTCATCTTGAGGTCAGTTTTTTGGGGGGTTCTTTTTTCATACTGACTTCTAAAAAGTTAAAATGAAATAAAGTAATTATAATTTACATATTAGAAAGAATCGAGCAGTTGTAGGAACAATGAGTTTACTTGTAACTGTTAATCTTATTATATATATAAAAACAAAAACTAAAAAATTGATTGTTTTGTACATTTATTTAGTGTACTAAGTCAAATGTCAACAAAAATTTGTTAGCCATTAGCATAAGTTTTTGCATATTTTCATATTATTTTATGTTATCTTAACATTATTTCATTAAAGTTTTTAAATAATTATTTTCATTATGCCACTTTTTCACATAAAAATCAGTTTCTTGTATAATAAAAATGTAAACAAAACCAAAAATAAGGTTGTTTATTTTCCTCCAAATTCATCAACATTTAAGCACAAATAACACAAATTCTCTTGATTTTATGATCATAGTTCTTATGAGAATATTAATAAGCATTCAAAGAGCTTTCAAAAAATATTCAACTTGACCATATTGGGAGATATGAAAATGTTAGCATATAGTGACAAATACCAAAATCAGCCATTTTGGATATGGCCCAAGTCCGTAAAACCCTTGTAAGTTAAAGATATTTCTTTTGAGAAATTAAAGGTCAAATGCTACAGTCAAAGCTAAATTATCTTATTTGATCTTTAAAGAAATAAATAAATCACCTTTTAGATCTAACCAAGTACTTTAAAATGGTATATAATTTAGCTTTGTGGGTGAAAAAACAACTGAGATATTGATATTTAAAGTTTGTGACTATTTTCAAAAATTCACTTTTGGCAAGGGTCATATCTCAGAAACACTTTGACCTAGAGATGTAAAGTAGGCACCATTCAATTTCTATCATGAAGCTCTATAAATGCATCAAATTTGGAAAAGCAAAATCTATGTTGGTAATGGTCAGACTATTGTTGATAGCATGGAATGTCTCCAGGATGAAAATTGCTACTCTGAATTGGATTTCATAGTTTGAACATCTATTGGCTATCAAGCTCAATCCAGACATCAATGGAACTCATATATATGACCCATTGCTAAAGAGGCAAGAAAAATGCTTGGTTCATTCTATCACTCCAGGAACTCTTAGTCTTTCTGCCATATTGTATCAGACTCAGATTAGGAAATGGAGTATGGCTGCCATTGCTTGAGCTTCTCAATCCTCACTTTCTAGTTTATCAAGAAAATTTGTTTAAACAGTTTTGTGGGAGAAGACTTGTTTTTCTTCCATTCTGCAATCTCTTTCCCACAGACACAGTATTGTCATTATTCTATTCCATTCCAAATGTTCAGATGTGGTCCATTCTTTAGTACCAGCAGTTCAAACTTTTACAGTTAGCATCATGTCATCCTATTTCCATAAATTCAAATCACCTTTATTTCCTCCATGTATCACTCAGACAGCTTTTCCCCAAGAACTGCAACTTTGTGGAACAGGCTCCTGCATGTGAATTTCTTTCAGCACTTCAAATCAAGGGGCAATTATCTTTCCTCTTTATCTTCATTTACCTCATGTCACCTTCTCTTCCATTCATATCATAGGGGCCTCATTCATTATTACCATTCACCAATTGTAATCCTCTACCTTGAGTTATTCTCACTTGTACTGGGGGAAATTTAGTAAAAAAAATGTTACAAGTCAAGCTGATGGATCTATAATGCTCTTTTTTTACTGGGTTATAAGATTTTGAAGGAAATGTTGCCATTGTCATCATCACCTTTAGCCATTTGTATGATCACTAACTTGTTTAGTAAGAAATATAGTCTTCATCTCTTAAATTCTTTCTTTGTGGGATGGGAGGGATAATTATTTCATTTTCTTCTACATTTTGTTTATTTCAAAGTAAAATTAAACTATATTGATTTCTGTCTGTCTGCATTTTAGATTCTAAAATTTGAAGAATCATCTTTTCAATTTTGGACATTAATTTACCTTAGAACTTGTCTGCATAAAAAACTTGTGTCCAATAATTTGATAGAAATGATTATTATTAATTCTTTAAAAACCGTTCTTGAAAATTAATTTACATGGATTTATTTCAAGGATTACTACCTTAAAAAATAAAATGTGTATTTTCACCTTTGTAGTGGATTCTTTTCCTCATCATGGTTGTTTTTTTGTTTTTTTTTTGTTTTTTCTTTGACCTTCCAGAACAGACATCTAATGCTGAGAATATACAACATAAATGTTATGAAATAACAACATTGAAAATGAGGAAATACATATAGAAAAAAAGAATGTGTCAGAGTTTAACCTTTGTGCCCACCAAAATGGTGTCAAATAATTATTTTCCCTTTGACACCACAATTATTCTACCTTCACTCAGTAATGTTTATTGCTTTTAAAAGCAATGATTAGAATTTTAATAAAACCCAAACATATGAAAGTAGATTTATGCATTTTTTGTTCTTGAAAATTTACAACAAAAATATTAAATACTATATATTTATTGGATTGTTTATTTATAATAATTTTATATTTACATTCTAAAAATGCGAACCAACTAATATAATGCAATGTTTATCATCTACCAATTTATAAAGAAATAAGTATAAAATCAATTTTTTATTCATAAGTTTATAAAAATTTACTAAATTATAAAAATAGGAACTAACTATAATGAAGTCCTTATTATTTACCATTTCATAAAGTTTGAATTGATTGGCAATCATGTTTTGCCAACCATTCAAGTGAATACAATTTGTCAGCTTTGGCAATTGCTTTAGTCAAGTTGCTTAGTGTCTACTCTTCATTTAAGATTTTTTCATCAGTCAGCATTTGGTTGACAATAAATAAACTACTAGCAGATTTCCTAGGCATTTTTAGAAAAATTAACAATGATTTAAAATATTTTCATTTTTTTTTATTTTTTTTTTTTTTTTATGTAAAAGTAACCTATAATTGCTGGAGTTTCAGGCTTTGGATTTCTATTGGTTAGGCATCCTTGATCCTAGATCATGATTATAAAAAAAAAAAATTGGAAAATTAAAACAACTAATATGAAATATAAAACAATTTGAGAAGAAATTGTATAATGTCTGGAAATATATTTATTTAAATTTTCTTGCTAGTATTTCATAGATATGTTTATAAAAATTATGAATAAAAAAAAATGGTTTTCATACTTATGTATTTATAATGTATGTATTTATGTATGGTAAATAATAAATATTGCATTTTAGTTAGTTCACATTTTCAAAACTTTGTATATTTTTAAAAAATTGTGAATAAAAAAAATTTCAAATTTATTTCTTTATAAAATGATAAATAATAAATATCACAATGTAATAGCTTCATATATTTTTAAAATCTTGTAAATAAACATTGCTGAGTTTTGGTAGTATAAAGTAACAGCATTATCAACAGGAAAACTGTCCTTTTGAAAAACCCTTTTTTTTTTCGCAAGCATGAAGGTTAAACATTGCCAAAAATATATTTCTGTCTATTAGGATAGAGTAAATTTTCTCCGAGTGTTCTCATGCAGGTGTTAGACTTCCCCATACATTTTCCCAGTAACCCTGATGGACACACTTCTCTTTTAGATCTCTTTTTTACCTTGATCCCTGACTCAGATTTGTGACGTCCCTTAGAATGAATTTTTAATTATCCTGTTCAAAAATGTATGACTGAGGTCTCCTCCTGGGTTGAAGCAGGGATCAGTGCTTTCATTCCAGCACAGAAGTACCAAATCAAATCACATTCATACCCTTGGTTCTCACCTGCATGCTCGACTATTATAGCCCCCAGTAATTGCTTATTCTGGCTGTACCAGAGTGACACATCTGATTGCAGTAGACATCTCTCTGTCTGTGCTTGTAATGAGTGCAAGTATGTCATCAAAGAAGCGAAGATACTGTATGCTGATAGAAGGAAACAATGTATAGCATCTTGCAAGTTTCATTCTAGAGATTATTGGTAGCTCTGCAACTGTCTGTTGAACAACAGCAAATCTTCAGTTACTCCTCTATTCAATCAATTCAAAGTCCTAACATCTACTGCAGATAAGATTGAATGCTTTGCTTGGAAATTCTCTTCCAACTCAACGCTTGGCTCATTTGTTGTACCCATACCTGATTTCCCCCACTAGAACAGAGGCTCTACTTAGTGATATGCACATAACCCCATCACTAGTCTCAGACATCATTTCTAAATTAGACTCCGAAGCAGAGGTGACAAGTCCCAGTTGTCATCCTAAAGAAATGTGCTCCCAAGCTGGCTCCAAATTCTACAACTCTTGACTCACTGCTTTCTGCTTTGCAGCTTGTTGAAAGTCCTCCTCAGTAGTTCCTGTTTTTTAGAACTCTGAAGAACATTCTGCCACCTATTGGTTTCCTACTGCTTTTCATCAAAGTATTTGAGGCTTTAATCAATGCTAAAGTGGTTAAGCATCTTACCTCTTACGACCTACACTCTGACAAACAATATAACTTCCATTTTGCCAGATCTACCACTGATGTGCTAACAGCCATCACTGGATATCTATATCAAGCTCTTGATAATAATGACGAAGCTCGAGCTGTGGCTCTAGATATCTCAAAGGCATTTGGCAGGGTTTGACATGCCTGGTCTTCTATGTAAGCTCAAGTCTACGGTATTACAGGACAATTGTTTGGGTTAATCCAATCGTTCCTATCAAATCATGAAATGAGGGTCATTTTGAACAGGCTCATTTCCAGATCCTTTCACATGAATGCAGGTATTCCCAAGGATATCCTGGCTTCTATGCTGTTTCTGATCTTTGTCAATGATCTTCCATATGTCGTCAGTTCCCAAGTAGGCATTTATGATGATGGCACTACCATTTACTCCTTTCTCAATAGAAAATCCATCAGAGCTGACAAAGTTAACCTGGCTGCTGCTCTTGAAAAGGACCTCCAATCAGGGCAGGAAATGGCTTGTAAATTTCAATACCTCCAAAATGAAACTGCTCTCATTTAACCATTATGACTGATGCTAGACTCCAAGAGAGCAACATACTGCATCTACTGCAAGGGAAGTTGGGTCACTGTGTTCTGTCAGAAGGTTTTTCTCATCATAATCCATCTTACACACCTACAAATCTATCCTTTGTCCGTGCATTGAATACTGTTGCCATATCTGCTCTGGTGCTCCTGCTATTCATCTCGAGGTTCTTAACAAAATCCAAAGAAGGATCCGCAATGTAATCGATCCTGGCTTGGCATCTCAACTTTAGTTACTTTCTCACTGACTTACACATAGCTTCCCTCTGTCTTTTCTACAAATATTTTCATGGCAACTGCTCTGACAAGCTTTTTTCCCTGGTGACCTGACTATATGCATTTAAGCATGCTACTAGATTAACATCTAGGTTGCTCCAATTTTACTTTCTTGCACTTCCTGCCTGTAGAACTCCCTTCTGTTTACTTGCTTCCCTGCTAACTACAATCTTTAAAAATTTAAATGCAACATCAGTTGCCATCATCTATCTTCTTCAATCCTGTTTATCTTTTATCCTTACCCACCCAACCCAGTCTCTCACTGTTACTCTCTGTAACCATGTGCATACTAGTGGCATTCCTGTATTACTTGGGGTGAATTGAGTAAAAAAAAAAAAAAAAATATTGTTTTGGTATTCATTAATTCATATTGATTCATAATGTATCTTGAAAGGAACAAAATATATCTCTTGAAATTCGCTACACTAACTTGATTAGCTTTATTTAAACATCTTACTAGAAGGGAATTATATTGCATAATAGAACCACTGGTGCTTAATAAACAGATGTAACTGTTCTGACTTTTTATATCATAGATTTAAATCATTCTTGGTTATTTGTTTTTTTGTTTTTTTTTTCTGAAAGTTTTGTATAAAACTGAGTTATTTAAATTTTTAAAAAGAATTAGTTTCTACCTAATGAGCTTGTATAAATGGTTGGCAGAAGAGGGATTAGGGGGCATAGCAAAAAAAAACAAGCCTACTAAGAGCTACAAAGATTAGGAAGTTGTGGAGAGCCATGATCGCCCATGTCCTGAAGGTACACATCACATTGAAGAAAATGTTTTTGAAACAAGATCCACAATTATCTCTTGTATTGTATACTACTCAATCTAAACCTGCATATCACAGATTTTTGTTGTCTACCGATAAGGGTATTATTATTGACAGAATGAAATCAGTTACTGTAGTTCACCTCAACAGATGGTCGAATTCATGTATAGAGGGGACTGTGCTGACATATCCTTTATGCTCACCATTTTTTCCTCATTTTGAGGGTTTGTTCAAGCATCTCATTATGCATAGGTGAGACAAAACTGGTTCTAGGTAATCCATTGCTCTCCAACCCAGTGACATTTGACAGATTAATACCCCATAGCTCATATATATATATATATATATATATATATATATATATATATATATATATATACGTGATATGTTACAAATGTCAGAAGATTCCCTGCAGCCACACCCAACAAACACAACTTGGATATAGATAGCTCTGGAATATACCTGAATATATGGATTTATCCAATAACACTATGCTTGCTCACATTGAGTAGCCACCATTATTCAATCAAGCGTAGGAAATGTACATAGTTTTGGTCACTCTCTAATTTTTAGCCCTCCAATTTATTTAAATGTTTATATATATATATATATATATATACACACACACGCACACACAAATAAAAAAACATATTTCTTTTCTTCTGTGCACATTCTTTTATTTCATTTTGTCTGATATAACATAAGTCCTTTGTATTTTGTAGTATTTTAATGATGTGACTAAACCTGACATGAAAATCAATTACTTCTATGATTTTTAATCAAATATTGAATTCTGTTCAAAGTAACTTTCATTTATTTTATTCCCAAATCGTCTAATAAGCAAAGTTACATTTATAAAATTGTATTTCAGACAATTTTGCTGCATTATAATGGTCATCTACTAATAGCAAATGTTTATATAAAATATTTTGTTTAGACTAAATTCACAATTTGGCATAATTTGTTTTAACTATATTAAAAATCAGCTAACAAAATGTTTGCTTGCATACCTATCAGAAAATGCTTTAACTCCTCTTTTTATAGTTTAATAGGGTGATATGTTGTGGAAAAAAATAAGTGATTATATTATTAACCTTGAGATTATATTTCAGAAGAGACAATTTTCCTTAGTGGTGGCCAAACAAGTTTTTAATGAATATTTGGAGAGCACATATTATCTTAACTCTGTAAACACAAGAACAAGTCACAAGAACACTAGTCTGTTAAAAGATGATAGTAATTTCTTTCTGCTTGGTGAAAATATTTTGTTGCACATATTAATAACTTCTATTAAAAAGGAAAATTACAGTGGGACCATAAGACTTGGTCATAAAAAGTTGTTTTTTCTATTGGCTTCATGGATCATTAGCAATCTTATGTTGGCGATATAAGTGACTTTATTTCTATCATTTCACCACAGGCAAGCCAATGAAAATCAAAGTTTTGAAGATCTAAGTTTACTGGAAAGCAAGAAGCCAGAAATGCAAGAGAAGTAACTGTTAGCATAGAACTGATATTTGCAACCAGCCATTTTAACCTTAAAATGGCGAAACCTACTTGCTAATCTATTACTGCGCTTAATTTTATAAAGTCTAAGTACCAAAGAAGAAAGCTCATTAGGCCAATTATCATGAAAATATTTATAGAAAAGACACCGAAAAGTAACTGAAGCTGAGATATCAGACCGAATCTATAGCAGAAATATTCAATGCATGGATCAATAGTAGGCATATAAATGTGTAAGATAGATTCTGGCAGAAGAAATGGTCTAGCATGATATAGTGAACTAAACTTGGCAATTGATTCAATATATTTTCAGATCATGTCAGTGGAAAGCATGAGCCCAAGAAGAAGATGCAATGAGTCACTTTTATGGATGTTAGCATCAGCCATGTCAATGGAAGAAGCAAAAAAGATGAAAAAATGATTAAAAGAGAAATTTTGTTTTAGAAGCATTTCTTACCCCAATTAACAACAGAGTGTATGTCATTTTTTAGATCAGCTGAAATTTAACCTTTTATTGAACCAATCAGACTTAGAATTAAGGACAACGGATAAATAGTTGTGTCATCAACATGGATACAAAGTTGATTTCTATTATTTATCCTTAATCATCATTATTTTTTCATTCATATTATTTTTTGTTATAAATTACTGATTGTATTTGAATTCTCCCTCTGTGTTTCATCTGTTCATGTGGGAAAAATGTGACTCTTCACATTTTCCTGTCTTATATTGCTCTTTCATGGCTTTTCTTTTCTTTGCACAACTTCTTCCTTCATCTTTTTACACAAACTTGTTGAGTATAGTGCATGTTATACTTATAGCTATTATTCTGGACAACTTTTTCTTTTAATATTGTAGTATGTAAGTTTTACAAGAATCCCCTTTTATTTAATACCCTTTTTATATATTGTCATGGAAATTTTTTTTATCTCTGATAAAGGTTTGAATATGCATATAACAAAAAGAATAACAATGCTTTTATGCACATATCAATTTGTGAGTTATTAAGTCATTATTTAAAGATGAAAATATGTAATTCTTTTTTCTTGCACAATTAAAATATATAAATTGTGTAGCAATTCTTCCAAAATATTTTCCCGAATGTTTTAATAAAACAGCCATAGAAACTTATACCAGGTACAGATTTTAAGTTTCAATGTTAACATTTTTTAATGCTTAGTTTTATTTTTGTAAAGGAACAAAAAAAAGAACACACTTCAGATCTTCTTGAATACATAATCTCTTCATGAAAAGGAAAATAAGTGAAGAACATTTAAATGCACTTTTAATATTTCTAATAGTTTTTTTATGACATTAGGTTTTATTTACATTTTTACATTACATTTAATATTATCACTTTTAAGGTCTATTTTTACAAAATAAAATATTCTGGGTTTTTGATGTGACATTCTACTAGCATGTTCTCATTGCATAGATGTTGTATAAATTGTGCAGAAAATAACAAATTGTTTTTTAATTGTTTTTTTTTAATCAACTTTTCTTTCACCCACTACTATTGATACTTGTCTCATGGAGACCAATTTTTGAGTTAAATGTAAAAGAGATTGCCATCAATATATGTAGCTTTCACAAAACTGTTTATCTGTTGTCTGAAAAAGAAATGTTTCCCAAGCTCATGAAATGTGGTAAATGTATGCTCTGTTTACAGGAATGCAGATGAGCTCTCACCACCATCAAAATATTAATGTCATCAATACACTATTTGGAAGCTATCACCAAGAAAGTTCTCAGACACATCAGCAGACAAAAACTACTCAGTAATAAACATTATGGTTTTCACTCTTCTAGATTCATTCTTAATTATCATCATACATAGTGAGGCACTTGAAAATAATTATGTCTCAAGAGTGATCACCTTAGATATCTCAAAGGCCTTTGACAAGGTGTGGCATAAGGAGTACTACAAAAAATTTATCAAGTCTTTCCTATTAGGTAAGTTCATGAAGGTCATTGTTAATATCCAGTCCTCTGAATCCGATGGGAGCAATGCCAGCATCACTCCAAGGCTCTTGCTTTGATTCTACCACCATTCTAAGTATATTCTTAGATCTTTAGTAAATATAAATGCATATGATACTATGTGATGGTGTATGGGTGCACCTACAAGTATCTGGATGACGAGAGCCTGGCAACTGATCTCTTCTCTGACCTAGTTCTCACAACTCAATAGTGCAAAGACTTCAAAGTATAGCCAATATCATTTCATCACTACTAAGCAGACCCGGAATTTGCTCCAGTCCTGATGAGCAGTCTTACTCTAAATGAGTCTCCTTGCCTTGAAGATCTGTTGAATTTAAAGCTCATTTCAGACCCCAAGTGAAACTTGTATATTCATACTATTGCTTAAGATGCTGTAAAAACGCTTTGTTCCTTGTATTGTTTTATAGAATACATAATTCCTGCTACCATGCTTTATCTTTACATGAGTCAGATCAAACCAAGAATGGAGTATTGCTGCCATATGTGGGCTGGTACTGCACAGTTCTCACTGTCCAACCATGACAGAGTTCAAAAGCGATTGTGCGACCTTGTAAGTGATGAATTATTTTCCATCCTGCAGAGCCTCAATCCCATACAGATGAAACATTGCTAGCTTCTCACTACTCTGTCACTATTTTACTATAGCAAATGTTCAAACTAGTTAAATTTCTTTGTTTCACCAGAGTTTAAACTTTCACAGCTAGGACCTCTGCCATATCCATATGTTCATGGTATGAAATCCTCCTCAGTAAGTTTCACTCAGACAGCTTCTTTCCCAGAACTGTTGCTTTGTGGAAGAGACTTCCAAGAGGATGTTTTCCCAAACACAACAGTCTTAACCTCTTTAAGTTTCTGCTTAACCAATATCTACTTTACATATCCTCATAATATTTCCTCATTTGCTCTGCCTTACACTCTTACAACAATCTCTTGAATGGCTCTTGGTGAACTTAAGTAAAATAAAAAAAAGGTTTAGCAATAATAATAATAATAATAATTTCAAATGCATTCTAGTGAATATTGTAAAAAGAAGTGCTGCAAGAGTAGCAGGTGCTATAATATATAGGTGGTGGTGTTGATATGTGTTTGTGTGTATAAAGATAATTTGATGTTCAGCCAGTCAGTTTGTAAATGTGCAAATGTCACTTTTTCTCTTTCTCTCTCTCTCTCTCTCCATTGAATTTGTCTGATGTTAGACAGATGTTGTAGGGTTGATTTATATGAAGTAGGACTGATTTATTGGGTCATAATGTCTTAAGCATGGCACTGAACCAGTGGGTGTTTCTGGTGAGGATAGTGTCATTGATGGTGAAAATGATTATGGCCTGCTTTTGTTTCAATGAAAAAAACTTGTTTTGAAATCAACAAATTTTATTAGCAGTGTACATCATCATACATACCTGTTGCAGCTCACACTTCTTCTCTGCCTTAGTCAAGTTGATGAAATTGAAAAAGAAAGCAAAAAGAATAAGAGAATTCTCATACCTCTACCCCACCACATTGTCTTTTCTATGCAGTCATGAATATTCTATGTAAGTTCTAACTCTGCTTGATAGTATTAATTCGATGAGAAATAATAAAAACTATACTGAAAATTGTCTCTAGACTGCAAACTGCTGTTGACAGCATTATTTGCAATTTCCAACTTACAATGACTGCATCTTGTCTTAAGAACATGCAGATGCATGTTCTTATGTTCTTTTCCTGTTTTTTTTGTTTTTGTTTTTTTTTCTATTCCATTTTTATTGATCATCTTTTGGTTTGCTTTAAATATTTTCCCCATTTTCTGTTTTTATTTATTTCTTTCATCTTTTTAAATTTGTCAGTTTTACTTTTATATTTACACTTCATTTTTTTTTTCTTCTTCCTTTCTTCTTTCTTTTTTTCCTTGCTTCTCCCCCCTGTTTCTATTTTTATTCCAAGTTTTCTTCTTTTCTTTGTCCTGGGTATGACAATAAACTACATCCGCGTCCTGCATATGACGATAAACTACATCCAACAGCAGGGCCTCAGATGTTTTTCACAAAAGTAATGTTGCCAGCTGTCCGTTTTTGAAACCATAATGTTGCTAGCCATAGGTTTTTGAAACCATAATGTTGCCAGCTACACGTTTTTGAAACAATGTTGCCAGCTATACGTTTTTTTTTTTTTTTTAAGAAATAATGTTGCCAGCTGTACTTTTTTAGTTTTTTCAGCTCTCACCTACGTCCTGGGTATGACGATAAACTACATCCACGTCCTGGGTATGACGATAAACTACGTCCAACAGCAAGGCCTCAGCTCTCACCCATGTCCTGGGTATGACAATAAACTACATTCGCATCCTGGGTATGGCGATAAACTACATCCGTGTCCCGGGTATGGCGATAAACTACATCCGCGTCCCAGGTATGGCGATAAACTACATCTAACAGTAAGGCCTCGGATAAAGGTTTTTGAAACAATAATGTTGCCAGCTATCCATTTTTGAAACAATAATGTTGCCAGCTATCCGTTTTTGAAACCATAATGTTGCCAGCTATACATTTTTGAAACCATAATGCTGCAAGCTATACGTTTTTGAAACAATGTTGCCAGCTATACGCTTTTTGTAAAAAATAATGTTGCCAGCTATACGTTTTTGAAACAATGTTGCCAGCTATACGTTTTTTATAAAAAAAAAACAAACAAAAAAACACAATGTTGCCACTTGTACGTTTTTGAAGCAATAATGTTGCCAGCTGTACGTTTTTGAAACAATGGTGTTGCCAACTAAGCGTTTTTGACTTTTAAAGTCACTCAAAATCATTTCCGGCATAAAATGACCACTAAGGTTGAGATGCTGTTAAACAAAACAATCAATCAATCTTCTTTTCTTTACCTCTTTTTTCTACTGCATTCTCTCCTCATTTCAGTTTTTCTTTAGTCCCTGCATATTTTTTTTTCTTGCAGTTTCCTTCATCTTTCAATCAAGTTTTTTGTTTTATCTCTTTGTACTTCTGCATGAATGGGTGATTAGCATCTAAACCAGCTCCCCCACTAGCTTTTCTTTAATTTCTTTTTTTAATTTTTAATTTTTCATTTCATCTTTTCTTTCATCCTTCCTATCTTGATGCAGAAAGTAGAAAATGTTTCCAAGAAATTAATTCATAAATTTTCTTGAAAACCAAAATCTTAAAAACTAGGTTTATATTAACAACTGAATATTGAGTTAGCTTTGATTTCAGATCAGTTATTCAATAATTTGCTGAAAATAGAAGAAGCATTCATTGACTCTAAATTTTCTTTTGTTTCTCTACTTTTTTTTTTGTTTCTTTTACTTCTGTAATGGCAGTCAGCTTATTTTATATATCCTGAAAAAAAAAAAAGAAGAATTTTCTCTTTATAAAGCCTAATAAGTATATATTGGTTATGTCAGGCCAGGTATTTCAGAACACACTTTTAGTCAACCATATTTCTCCCACTCTTTTTTAGGTTAACTTAAACAGTCCTTTCAATGTAGATACAAATTTAACTTGTAGTTCACGAAATTTTGATGAAGGCAGTTAAACACATTTAAACACACTTATAAATAATTATTATCTTGAACATGAAATGTTTCATTTTATTTTATTCTGTTTTAGTTTTTGATTAAATCAAATCAAGTGTCTATCATTTTTCCTTAAAGTTTCCAAAAGGAACCATAAGCAAATAGTTAAAATGTACTTTACAGTAAACTCTATCCACTGATCTTCTTCTGTTACTTGCTCTGAACTGGTGATTGCTTATGCAAATAACATATATATAAAGTGGCAGATTTATATTTTAAATATCTTATACTTTAGAATATTTTTGGTCTCTTTTGGGGATTTTTTTTTTTTTTTTTTTAGAATGCTTTGTGCATATATGTGCGTAATTTATTTAGATAATTTCTCTTGTTTAAGTTTCCATATTGTGTTTGGGCTTGAGCAGTCTGTATGGCATTTTTTATACTCATTTTAACCAGGGGCAAATGATTTACTGCAGTTTATTTTCTTTTATAAAAGTGATAAAGAAATAATTTTCAGCTTGAATGAGCAAGGAAGAAAAGTTTAAGTCCAAGCTATTATGTCTGCTTGTTTTCATTGTTAGTATTTCTACACTTTGCTTGTGTTGTTTTCCTTTTTACAAATTTAGCAAATTATATAATTATCTTGAATCTTCTTGCTCTAATCAGAATTGCTTTTCTAATATTTTAAGTTATTCACTTCAAATATTTGTCTTGTGTTGATTCTTAATGTTGTATGGGAAAAGTGTTTATTACAGTTAAAGACTTAACAACATTGCTTATACTTATTTGTGTGTGTCTATAATAGTTTTATATAAAGGACATGGGGTTGTGTTTGAATGTATTAAAGATACTCAAGTGGTCAGTGGCCAAAGCTTTTGATATTTTAATTAATGATAGTTACAAAGTTACCTCAACATCATACTAATTAATCATATCTGCAGATTAATTTTGAAATATTTTTCATGTTATTTACATAATTTCCTCTTATATGGTAAAGGACATGATTCTCAAGAGAAAACAGAATTAGTTATATCCATGGAAATCAAATAACCAAATGCTAAATCTGTTCAAAACCAACAAAAATGTTTTTTTACTTTCAAAAATATTGAATAAGGAATATTTTACAAACATTATTAAACTATTACATTAATTCTAACTAGGGAGGAAGATATTTTATAATTTTCATTGTAGAATATAAACAAAATGTTTTCTTGGATAATATTATTTAAGACTTTAAATTCTTAGTGGCCTCGTATCTTCCCCACAAAAAGTATAAGAAATTGTTGAATTCTAAGTTTTTAAATTTATTGAAAACAAAGAAAATACTGAAAACTTTTAGAATATTTTTTCATTTAGTATTTTTGAAAGTTTATTTTTCAGCCTTAAGTATTAAAGCTTTTCCCAACCAGCATAATATTAAAATATAAAGCTAATTTTCTCTTTCTGTCTCTTTTTACCCCCCCCCTTCTCTGATAGCATGATTATTGTCAGATAACAAAAACTTTATAAGCAGCTGAAATGTCATGTGCCCTTGTCTAGTAAGCAGTCAATCAAATTCACTGAGGTGAGTTTTTGATTTACAGAAATAGTAAAATTTAAAACCATTTTTCACATCAAATTGGCTGATTAGAAAATCCCTTGTTTACTCAGGTTGGTTCAGGCTTAGGCCTGCTACTGGTAACATGTAACCCAGTACAACTGTTATGTTTTGAATATCTCTCGGCGTAGTAGCAGTTGTAGTTCAGTTCTCCGTGTCCTGAATAGCAAACAGGTTTGCTAGGTATAGCCACCCTGTTCACCAGTTGCTCTCTCTTTATACTTGTCTATATAATTTGCATATGATACTACACCTCCCTGAATCAGAGAAGTTGTATGCCCTTGTTTTTCCTTTTATTCTTCCTGATTATTTTCATACTGTATTGCCATTCCTCTTGTCTTTCTTGTTTTCTCTTTAATGGTGATCTCGTTCTTTCTTCATTTTCTTCTTCATACTTGTTTTTCATTCTCACTTTTTTCCATTTCCTGCTCTGTTCCACTTTTGTAACTTTCTGTTTCTTCTTGTTCTTGATCTTCCATTTACACGTCATCCATTTCTTTCTGCTTCTGAATTGATCTGCATGTGCCAGTATATGTTGTCCCCTTTTCTCAAGTATAGCCGTATTGTGTCCTTTTTGTATTAGGAAATTTACTGCTTGGGATTAGCCTCTTTATTCTCTCTATACCATACGTTTTCTTTCGTTGCAAAGGACATAGTTATTATGGGTGGTCTGATTTGTCTTCCTAAAGGGCTCAGTTTTCTTCCCACATGTAGAATGGATCTGTAACTGAGGAACAGTTAGTTACTTTCAATAATCCGGTTTCATTTTTTTCTGCTTTCATGGAATTGATTAGTGTCGCAATATCTACTTTTAATACATCAATTCCTAGTAATCCATGATTTTTTTTTTTTTTTTTTTTTGCATTCTACAACCGTAATGGGAATTATTTCAAAACACTTATTGGTTTCAAAATTGCCTTGAAATGTACTCTTAATTTTTTCATTCTTGCAAATGCAGCAAAACTTCTTATACATGTTTCTATGTGTTCTTGGTTGTCCAGCAAATTTAACAGTCCTATCAGCGACAACATTATTATGTTTGCATATTTTTCTGTGTAGTAGCTGTCGTAGTACAGTTCTCCATGTCCTGAATAGCAAATGGGTTTTGCTAGGCATAGCCACCCTATGTTTGCCAGTTGTTCTTTCTTTAAATTTGTTTATCTAATTTGCATATGATATTACAACAACCTTCTGCATGAATGGGCGATTAGCATCTAAACCAGCTCTCTCCACTAGCTTTTCTGGTGGCATATCACTGCACAGAATGAAAAACAAGACATGTTAAAGGGTGGATGAGCTTCTTAGAGGAGCCAACAGGCATATATATATATATATATATATAAAGCTACCATGAATATCAGATTTCAGCATCAGGAGGAATATCCAGCCTTGTATAACCTTGCCCCAAATCATTATGACAAATCATCTGTCAGACATGACACATCTTTCTTTGTACAAGACTCAACAAAAAAAAAACATGGTTATGTATGCATGCATGTTATAAGTAGTCAATTATGTTTTGTACTTTGCTTTCTTCATACTTTGTACTTCCATCCATCTATAATTTCATATAATATAGGTCATTATTAGAGAATAATGGGTACAGTGCATTTATATTTCAAATATTGTTTAGAATATTTTCAACCAATTTTGTTGCACTTGTTATAACAATAATTTACATGATAAATTCAACTGACTTCTTCAGGTGTACAATCCTAGAAAAATACAGTTTGGATGTCTTTGAACAGGGAGAGAATTGACATGCATTTTGCATATATAGAATGACCTTTGTTATATGGATCACCAAGATAGGAATTGCCTGAGATGATTGGTATATTTACTAGCATTTGCTGAAAGAAGAGACCATACTCTTTCCTTATGCATTGAACAGATGAAGAAGTCTGTAAAATATAAACTAGCAGAAATATTGGGCTAGCAACAAAATAAACAAAGAATAGGTTCAATAATCTTGAACAACTCTTCGAATGTATGTTTTGCTTATTTTGAAAGCAATATTGGATTTTTCTTTTTTATACTAACAAATCGAATAATATGGAAAACTGTTTTGGAACAGTGGATCCTCTGCAGAAAGAACTGGTTAACGTTATTTGAGTCAAAAGGTAAATGACTGCATGCGGTTGTCATCAGCAAAGGTTTAAGAAACTTTTTTCATTGATAGAAAAATATTGCAAGTGAAAACTACATTAACATCTTGGATCATTTTTTTCACAACTCTTCAAAGGAATTTTTGTTTTTGGTAGAATGGTGTAACTGCACATTATTTACATGTCAGGGAGTAATTTGATAAAAAAAAGAATTACCAAATTGATACCTTGGGCACCAGGTTCCCTGATATCACATCTATATTTTTTGTTTTATTTTTTGGGGACCATCATAAGAATGCAGTTTTCAATAGAAGACCCCAAATATTTCAGGATTTAAAGAATTTCATCGACAGAGATAACACCTGAAATGTATGTATCAAAGTTTTCATGAAAGATTTGCATTGACAATGGTAGCTCATCTGTTCAAAATATTCATTTTATTTATTGTCTGATTGTTAAAACATTTTTCTTTGTACTTCATTTTTGCTTTGCTTCTACTTGAGATTTCAAATGTGATATTTTTTATTTACACCAATATATATATATATATATATATATATATATGACTCTCACATACACATTCTCACACACATACACAAGAACATATATATATATATATATATATATATATATATATTTCCCCCTCATTCATTTCAGGTGACTTTATTTTTTTTCACTTTTTCTTTTTAAGGAATTGAATTAAGAGAATTTGTCTCCAATTTTTTGATACCTCAACACCTGTCTGATCTGTCAGTGTCATCCTATTGCCAGGTAAGTAATATGTATTTTGTCATCAGGCTAACCAGATGGTTATAAAATCTATCTCAATAAAAATGGAAAAAAGACCAGAAGATGTCAAGAATTCTTACTGGGAGAGTTGAGCCAACACACTCTCCACCTATCCTCTACTTACAAATCAATTACTCCTATCCGCTTAATATAAAAAGAAGCTACAGTTTGTGCAGTTAACATTACTTCTTTCTTTATGATACATGTATTTCTCCTTAGCAGCTGTTCACTTCTAAATTGATTGGCAAACAAAGTATAATAACAATAAAAAAAAAAAAGAAATCTCAAGTGTGACGGAGAGGGTGTTTGTAACAAATTGATCACTAATTGACTTGCAAGAACCTAACTGAGCTTCATTGTTGATTCATTCCTACAATATTTTGAGGAATTTGGCATGGGATATAATTATCAAAGGATTAAAAGTTAAATTACCCTAGAAGATTTCAAGCAGTGCCAGTGCTCAAAATAAAGAAAAGGAATTGGACAAATTTATTTTAATGCAAAGTTAGAATGCAGATCACAGAAAATTATTTCTATAATTTTGTTACTTCAGATGCCTTAGTTAGACAAAAATATTTTTATCTGTTCCCAGCAACAAGAGACTAGAGGTTTGATACCTGACGTTAAAATGAACTCTCTCATGACTGCCAGATAGCTATCATCTCAGGAGAGAGGAAATGCAGAATGGAAGGTAGTCATAACAATATTTATATATGAAGTCACAAAAAAGAATTCATGGGAAAGTATAAATTAAATATACTCAGGCAACTACACCTTATTAGGAAATTGGTTATTATCAATTACGACAAATATAAAATGTCCTTTTTATGTACAAAGGAAACACACACACAACCTCAATAACACATTTGCTGCATTGAGGAAATATCTAGGTTCATAGGTAACATTTACTTTAAATGATTATTAATTAAAGCAACCCTTTAATTTGGCTCAACACATTTTTCTATGGTCAAAACCCACTGCAGATATTGTAATACAGAATTTTTCTTGTTTAAAATGGTTTGTATATATTTTTGTGTATCCAACAAAAACCAAAGATAATTATTTCTGCATTTAGTTGGAATTAAAATTTTGATTATAGCACTAGAAAAAGAATTAATATCAATGACTTGGTCAATTTAAAAGTTGGAGTGATAGTATACAGCAACCCATTGACTTTGGCAGTTGTAACTGAAGATCATTTGAAGTAGTTCTTATTCATCACAAATGCTAGAGTTATTTGAATACTCAGATTCACTGAGTGCCTTTTCATCTGTTCTTTGTTCTTTTAGAGGTGGAGATGAAGTTCCATTAAAAGTTATATCAGTGAAATGTCTAAATTTAAAAAAAAACACCACTATGAAATTGTCAACTTTGAAAATACGGAAAATCGCTGTCAATCATTGAAATAATGGCATAATGTAAAGAAATGTTGAAAAAAATTAATCATCATACATCAGAAAGAATTTTATCAAATATAAATGAGATATCAGTAGTTAAAAAGCAGGGAAATTTCACCTTTTTGACTCATTTTCACACTGTAAATTAAGGGCAATTTCAGATACCTACTTGTATACATTTATTTCAACTTCAAATTCATAAATTTTTTTGCTTAAAATTTACTTATTTCAAGAGACAAAGAAATTTTTCCTAATTTGATCGTCATTCTTGCAGGTAAGGAAATAATCTCAATACTTGAAAAGCCATCAATCAACTAGGTAAAGAACAAATGAATAATCAAAGAACATTAAAGTCTATTGCACCAGTTCTGCTTCATAAACTGAGCTTTGTCAACAAAACCTCCTTACAACATTGCCCAGAAGTGTGGAATTAACTTTTCTTGTAACTCTACTTCCATATTAAGTAATATTATTTAAAAAAATATTTGTTTTTTTAAAATGTTAAGCTTATCAGATAATGAAGCAAAACTCAAAATTTTAGTGTATTTTTAGGAGCATTTTTTAAAAAAATTTTAATGTTTTTTTTTTTATTCTGAAATAAGAGCCATAGAAAATGAGTTGCCTTAACGTGGGTGATAGGGAATAGTGTCATATTTTGCAGGAAGTCCCAAGTTTGTGTGTGTGTGTAATAAATAAATGTATATATTATTATCATTATTATTACTTTAGATGTTATATTTAGTGAATACACATGTTTGAGTAGATAATTTTCATCTACCAGCTTAGTTTTTTCAAAAGTCTTTAATAAAGAGAATGTGCCCTTCTGTAGTATTTGAACCTGCATTCCCTTTATAAAATGCTATATAACCCAAGATGCTTGTAAAAAGCTTGACTATGTGGAGCTTCAACTAAAGCAAGCCTGTCTTTCATTTTGATCTTTCAAAGCCCATATTTGTTAACTTTATTTTGTTTTTGAAGTAATTAATGTATAGTCCAGTATTATTTCTTATTGCTATATATGTTATATTTAGTGAATCCACTAAATATAATATATACAATGATTAGAAATAATGTTGGATCATATATAACAATCCATTAATTACTAAGAAATATATATTAACTAAAAAGAAAAAGCAAACAGAATAACTGATTGATAATAGAGGAGGAGCAATTTACTCATTATTTAAGCAAACATTGTTGGAAATTTACATATATTTTTTTGTCTCCTAATCAAGATGGTTTTAAATGGTTGATGAGACAAAAAAAAAAACTTTTCATTTGACATTACTGGCAGCAAATTGCCTGCATACGGTCCGAAAATGAGTTCTCATCTGAGATATGCAAAAATAGAAAGGCAAGAACGTGTCATTGGATTGATTCATACAGCGAGACAATTCTGAGAGAATTACAAGTCCAACCTGGATACATGATTAGCAGCCACAATTTTAACAAGATATGCAGATGACACAGTGCTGATACAGAAATTTAATTATCTGGGAAGTGTTCTAACAGATGAAAAAGTGTGACACTGAGAACTGAAGACATTGCAATGGCCAATGATGCATTCAAAAAGCTATAATTTCGTTAGAAACAAAGAAAGGAGTATTGAACTATTATGTGATATGTCTTTCTGTATGACAACAAATACTGGACAGTCTCAAAGATGAGGAAGAAACTTGAAGCAACAGAAATGTGGTTCTACAGAAAGATGCTGTGGATACCATGGGCCAAACATGTGAGCAACGAGATCTTGGAGAAAATGGAAACAAAAAAGAAACTTATACTTGATATTAGGAAGAGGCAGTTGAAATTTTTTAGGCATATAATGAGGAAGGAGGGCTTGGAAAATCTTATACTCCCAGGACATTGAAGGAAAGAGGGACAGAAGAAAGTAGCATGTAACATACTTTATGGACTTGAGAAGAACAGTGTTTGGGAGAAATAACATAAAGACAAAACTTAGTAAGAGCTACAATGGACAGAAAGATGTGGAGTGCTCTGATTACCTACGTCCTGAAGGGACATGGTATATAAAAGAAGAAAGAAGGCGGCGGCAACAATACCATATTTGATTATAATTATTTTTATTATTTTCTTTTTTTTTTAACTTATATAATGTGTGTGTGTAAGATTTTTTTTTTTTTTTTTTTCATTAAATCTCAGTAAGTTGGGATTGATTAAACTAAGAACTGAAAGAGTTAACCATTTACTAAAAACTATAGAGTCAGCCCAGACCTATTCTTGTTTGATCCCTGATTTGCATCCATTCTCCTTGAATTGACATTTGGCTTTTTAGGAACCTCCCAGACACCACTTGAAATTGTCGCCATTTGAAGGACTGGGGAGCTGAACAGGCAGTCATGGTGTTGGAATATTAATTAGAATTCCCAGTTACAAATTAAATTCAGAAAGAATATTTTCTTATCTTCTAATTAACTAATATTAAAGTGACTATTTATATTTCAATATAATATTCCCCACATGACAATTGTAGCTTTTAGGGTCAGAGGTAATGGAAAAGTGCTTGGAATTTCTTTTATTTTTTTTATTACAATTATTGTTTATATGCCACACATTTTCAAGAATCAAAGGCTTAAATTTTTTTTAGTTTGGTAACAGAATTAACGTTTTTTGGTTTTTTTGTTTTGTTTTGTTTTTTTTTGTTTTGTTTTGTTTTTTTTGTTTTTTTACAAGGATGTTGTATTTCTGAATTTATTTTCTTTTTATGTATGGTTGACATTCTCTTCAGCAATTTAAAGATAACAATATATATATATTTTTCATGAGTTTTATTTATTTATTTTTTTTTGTATGCATGCATTTTTTATTATGAAATAGGCATTTATAACAAATATTTACTATTTTTAAGTTTGACCTAAAACCCTTTCTACTTTAAATGTTGACTTCATATGTCTAGAAATGATTTCTTTTATTGCATGTTATTGTGTAAAGGATTCAATATAGATTAAAGCTTCTGAATTTTCTGCTTTTTTAATCATGTTAAATCTGTAAATTTTCTGTCAGCCTTTACTTACACAAGAACTAAAAGTAACCTGATTAAGACTGACATATAGCCAGAGTGGATAATCATTAAGGTACAGGCATCTCTCTTTCTCTCTCTCTCTCACACATACACATTTTTCTACACTTCTGTATTTATAATTCTCCTCATTTTTCTCTGAAAAGTTATTGCCAAAAGTAACTTTATTAGATAAATGGATAACATTATTTTTACTTGGATATCTGTTAACAGATAAAATTAAGAATATGTAAGTTAAAGGATACTTAGCTGTCTAAAAGATCACATTTGAATGTGGTTATGTATTTTGGAAATTAAATCTACAGTTCAAGGTAATATGTGCAGTGTGGTTGAAAGATAATTTGATAAAAATCTTTGCAAGCGTGTACACACACATACACACACACACAAGTGAGTAAGATGCACTGAACACCTATAAAGAGCTGAATGATACAAAGCTTTGAAAATAAAAGAAAAAATGTATTTGATGGTTACACAGTATACAAGCTCATTCAAAATGCATTACAGAGAGATCTTGGAAAATAAAACTTTTCTTTCTTTGATTTTAGCATTACATTTAAGATTTATCATAATAAATATGACAATTTAAAGAATCTGGTTAGTGGATTTGATGGTCACATGTTACATCTCACTGCTGACTAATTGAGAGCGCATTCCTTATTACTTGCCAAGTTGCATCAAGGCCATGCAACTGGTTCTTCAGATATTTAAAGTGGACGAATATATTATGGACAAACCTTATGTTGATTGTCTTTCCTTCTCTATCTCTAATATATGTGTGTATATCTTTATATATAATATATATGTGTATTTATTCTAATCAAACATACTTTGACTAATGTAATCAGTTGTTAGCAAATATTTTTATCTCTCAAATAAGGTAATGTTCATAATAAGCAGCATTTTTGTTCAGAGCTGATTTTTTATACTTTGCCTTGTCACTAATAGGCCAACTAACCTGCAGTAGACAAAATTTCACCAACAGAAAATGAACTCTCCAAAATATTGTAAAGGGGAAAACAGCAGAATAGAAGAAATTTCAAAATGAATAATTACCTGTTGACAAGTCATCTGAAAATGTCAGACTACAAAATATTGTCTTAAAAATGTATCACATTCTGATTATGCTTTTGTTGTTTTGTTTTTTTTTCTTTTGAGAAGAAGTACTCTATCTATGGTATATAATTCGCCTTTCCTTGTTTACATTTAATATTACAGTATTATGTAGTTAGGTACAAATGCATGTGCTTTAGATATCATATGACATGGTCTCATAAAGTTGACAAGAGCTTAAGTCATATCAAAACTAGATCTATAAAAATTACCCAGTAGTTTAAGACTAATCATGAAAGCATTGAACACAGCTGAATAAGCAAGCATATATTTCTAATTCCATGATTGTCTGCCCAACCCCTGCAACTTTCCCGTAAAAGAAAATCCTAAGCTGAGTATTGCATGTAAATCAGCACCAGTTCACTGTTAATGCTTGTGATCATCCAACAAGGATTGTTGCCATTTAAGCTAGAATTATTTGAAGCAAGCATTTGTCAGCCATTTTGAGTTTGCATTTCATTTCCCTCTTTCTGTTCTTCCATATGCTTTATTGTTGAGCATTGGTTAAAATCATGGTAGGGGGTAATCTCCAATTAACAACAGTGACTACATTAGCTATTTCTTTTTGTACTTGGATCTTTGTAAAAGCAAGGAAAACATATGGAACATTTCATTGGTGGATTTGTTCATTTCAAATGACATGAGCATGTCTGTGTGCTGTTTTCACAGTGATTTCAGGTGGTAATCAATCAATGAAAAGCCAATAAATTTATCAAGTCAGAAGAAATGGCAGTTTTATAGGCTCTGGACAGCATAGATTCATTCAAGAATAATGGGGATAGAAAAAAGGAAAGAAAAATGAAGAATACTAAGAGGAAAGTTTTGAGAAAAGAAAATTGAAAAAATGAAGACAATGATTAGAGCAGAGATGGGTAAGAAAAGAGTTGGAAAGAAAAGAAAATGAAATCCTGCAGGAAGATAAGTTTAAAGAAGAGGCACAACTGTAAAGATAAAGACTTGAAATATGATAGTTATAAAGAATGGGGGGGGGCTAATGACAGTAAGAGATAGAATAAAAGAAGATAATAAATCAAAAGAAGAAAGAGAAAAATGGTAATGTAGAAATGAATGAATGTGAAAATGTAAAAGTAGAACAAGATGAATGAAGTAAGAGCAGTCAAAAGAAAGACATATTTATATATAACGAAAAGCACCAATATATAAACACACACACACACTTGCTGTATCAATCTCCATCTCTCATTAAATAATAAAAAATAACAATTAGAGAATTGTAAAACAATATGATAGCAGAAAATACAAGATAAGACAACTAAATAAAATGTTCAGTCACTTTTTTATCTTTTATTCAAGAAGGAATTGTTAGCAAATACCGTGAAGGAAGTAAATGAGCTCAAGACTGAAAGCTGATGAGGATGATGCTGACAGCATAGACAAGCACAAAAATTACTGATTGTAATTAATCTGGTAATTGTGTTGAAAAAGATGAAATATTATTTTATCTTTGTCATTATTTCTATTTCCTATCATTGAATTCTGATTTATTTTTAATTTTTTTTTTCAACTCATTTATTTATATCCTTTTAAAAAAGGAAAAAGAAAAATTCTGCCCATACTCCTAAGTGATGCACCTACACCAGCAGATTAAATATATTTGCACCTCCCCCAAACTCTTACTTTAATTTTTTTTTTTTTGTCTTATCTACTCCAAGACAATAGATGCAGTTGTTGCATTCTATGACCTTAGCAACCTACCAAATAGAGCAAGAAAAAAGATTTATTAATGCAAATAGTTATGAAGAGAGAATTTATTAAAGAAAATTTAAATGTTTCTCATTTAAATCTTAATGCAAGTATTTCAGATTCATGTTTTTGGCCCAATGCCCTACCAAGTTGATATCAAGCAACATAGCTTCATTTGAAGATGATGTTTTCTGTTTCACTTTGTGTGCATATGTGTTCATACATACATATAAATGCACACACACACACACACACGCATATATATCAGTGGTGACTCCAGTGGTTGGGCTTAGTCCAAGTGAGTCAACATTCAAATATGCCTATTTCAAAGCAAGAAAAATCTTTCGTAATGTATTGTTTTCATTCTTGACTTCAGCTGGATCCAGAATTTGTCGTTTCAGCTCTATGCTTCAAAATATTTGCTGAAATGTTTTGTTGATATTGTTCATAATAAAGAAGAAAGAAAGAGAAAAAGACAAAGTAAGTTAAAAAGACATGAAATAAAATTAATGTGGCTAATCGGGCTATGTAGATCTGAGCTCTATCTGAGCTGGAGACATTTAATAGGCAATGTATTCCTTACTGTAATTTTATAAATAATCTTTTAAAGGTCTCTAATGATTTGTATCCCCTATTTTTCAAAAGGCACATTTTTATTTCAACTTATTCTTTTTAAATGTCCATTTTAAGTCATTTATTTCATACAGTATAAGGTTTCTTGCCACAATGAATCAATTGAAAAGGGGCAAATTAAATTTAGCCCAACCTAAAGTTGACAAAATGAAAGAAAGCCTGAACATGTTGATGGGAAGGTTGGGGTGAGGAATGTGACTGGGTTAGTGTTGAGGAAATATGATGTCAGTCAGCAGTACTGATCATAGATGTAAAAATCAGAGAGAGATACAAAATCACTCTAACACATATACATATATATAAACACACACTCAAGATAGATACACATTATTTATTTTTTTTTTTTAAAAAACATATCTAGCTAGAAATTTTTAAAAATGATATATTTTAGTTAGAGTGAAGGAATCATTTTAGTTGTACTAATAGTATATTTTGTTAAAGATTATAATGAGCCTGACAAACATTGATGACCTAGAGTCACTACTTATATATATATATATATATATATATATACATGCACACACACACACACACACATCTATCAACTTACTGTTATTGAGTGTTCTTTCAGCTTTTAAATATATTTATTGAATTTATTTGTGTTTATAAACAAAATGTGTAAAAATATTCATGAACTCTGACAATCTGTGTTTGCTTTGATAATTACTATGTATGTATGTGTGCATAGGTGGGAGGCTGATAGAATATCAATCTTAGTAATATACCTAATGATTTAATTTCTCAACGTGACTTTTAAGTTTGTTTCATGAACTTTCTTCAGGTTAATTTAAACTTATAATTAATTTATAATATTGTATTTTTTATGACTTTATTGGAAAACATATTTACCATTTTGTTTTTTTGTTATTGTCACTGTAATTTCATAATTTCATTCTTCCAGAACTTTTGAATTTTTTGCTTGTCTTAAGAGAATACTGTAAAGTGCAGTATAAATGCTAAATCAAAAGGAGTATTCTGGTGAATACAGTAGAGAATTGAAAACTTTCCTATCAAGCAGTAACAAATTTTGTCTGGTCATGTAGTTTTACATTATCTTGATGTAATATTACATCTTTTTTTTTTTTTTTTTTTTTTAAATCATTTCATCCCAAGCAAGGCAATAAAGCCATCAAGACACAAAGAGTTACTGAATGTCAGAGAATACAAGAAAAATGTACTATTTAGGAGAAAAGACAATAAAAGAACTAGAATTAAGAAAACAGAAGATAACGATTGATATTGCATTTAATTTTTTTAAGATCAAAGTTGACTGGAAAGCAAAAAGCTGGAAGAGTTTCACAACCAAGTGCAATAGAAGAAACTGTTAGCATAAAACTTCTGGTTGCATCTAGCCACTTCTATTATAAAATGATGAGACCTTTCTGACAATCTAGTACTGCAATTAAATTTATGAAATCTATGTACCATATAGAAAAGCTTGTCAGAACAATTACCATGAAAGTATTTATAGAAAAAGCATAAGGAAGCTACATTACAGCAGTGGGAAAGTGACTGAAGCTGAGATGCTAGGTCAGGACCAATGACATTGCAGATTCTTCTTTGAATTTTGTCAAGAATCTCTAAATATACAGCAGGAGCACAGGACCAGATGTAGCAGCAATATTCAAAGCAAGGATGAATGGTAGAATTATATGTAAGATAGATTCTGGTGAGAAAAAATTGTCTAACACAATACATTGAACTAACTTTCTTAGGGATTTGATAAGAAAGATTGAATCAGTTCAAAAATTTGTCCAGAAATATCATAACCTTTCAACTTGTGAAGAAGACCATTATGCCAAACCTAGTCAAATGCCTTTGAGATATCCAAAGCAACAGCCTGAGCTTCACCATTCTTATCAAAAGCTTGATAGACTCTTTCAGCAATAATCAACATGTCAGCAGTGGACCTAGAGAAGCAAAAGCCATATTGCTCAGCTGAAAAAGACCGTGCAAGGTGAGATCTTAATTTAGAGTTAATTAGAGCATCTGATACTTTGCCAAAAAGAGGTAGAAAGCTAATAGACCAATAGTTAGAAGGATCAGACTAGAACTACAAAAGAGGACTTCCAACAAGTAGAAAAGCAAGAAGCAGTAAGGCATTTATTGTAGATTTTCAAAAGAACAGGAGCCAGCTCAGGAATACATTTCTAAAGTACTATTGCAGGGTTACCATCAAGTCCACATGCTTTGTGAGGATCCAATTTAGAGATGATAGCAGAAACCATAGATGGAGTTTTATTCATATCACTCAAAGAGACTTAGTTCTAATTGGAATGTCAAAAGTCTTAGCCTTTTCCTTTTTCATTTTCATCAATTTCTGCCTTTCATTAGTAGAATTGAAAGCAACAATTATTTGAATCATTCATTTGGTTCTCTGGAAGGAACTTGTAGTATACTACTTATTTCCAATCCTACAAATAGTACCTTGTTTTGGATGAAAACCAATATGCTTTGTCACAACTTATATAAACAATAGAATGTTTTTGTGTCATTTAAGTAGCAAATTGTACAGAGCAAAAAAATCTCCTGTGTAAAATTTTACAAATTACTATTTTTACATTTGATCATCTATAATACTTTCTCCATAACATGCAAATTTTGAGGGTAATTTTTTTTTTTTTCATAACATTTTCATCTTTCTTAAAGAAGTTTAATACTAAAAATTGCAAATCTTGATCAAACTTTGAAATGCACACATAAAAAATTATCACAATGAAAGGTAAATATTTTGAATAAATTCAGTTAAAAATAAACATGACAGCTAACAATGAAAATAGAATTGGCATATTGACTTAGGAGGCACAGTGGAGTAATGGATAGCAGCTTGGATTGAGGAATTGGATAGCAGAGTTTGGATTCCAGTCAAATCCATTATTACGTCCTAATACCCTTGGGAAAGGTATGAATCGTCTTCTCCCCCTTAGCTATGGGTAAATAGCAGCACAGACCAGGTTCTACAGCCTTGGATGGCAACTGATCTACTGCAGAAAGAAATAGCAACCTACTGCAGGAAAAAAGTCTGCCTCATCAGCCATCTAACAAAAAATACATTATCGTCTATACATGTATCACACATGGCACATAACTGACTGATTGATATTGACCCATCATCTGCTACAATGATTCTCTCCAACTAAAGTATTTTGAATTTTATACGAGGATGATAGAGATTTACACAATTTAGTTTCTTTTAATAGTTTTTTTGTTCTCTTATTTTTTTTGGCCTTTCTGGATATATCTTAAAATACATTGGCTGTATCCTCTGCAAAGAGATATAACCCCTACAAAAAGGCCACCTGTTTGCTATGGATGGTGGACCATAATGCTTGAGGATGAGATCTTGGTGGTTTAGAGGGTTTGTACAATATATTCTTGACTTTCAGTACACCACATTGGATGTTACTTGGAATTGACAGGTAGTCAGAGAGGCTCTATCTGATTAATCAGCTAGTCATGTACAATATAGATATACAAGGTGCATTCCTGAAGTTTTGAGACATTTTCAGGAGTAGCATTTATTAATTTCAAAGTACAAAATTCTAATCTTCAGAGTCAGAACCTCTGACTTAAATGTACTTGTTATATCACTCCAGCCACTTAGTGAAGGCCCCATGGAAGTCAAAGTGAAGGTTTCCAGGACCCTCCTCACTTTCTCCTTCATCTTCTCGATGTCTTCAAAATGATTGCCTCTGAGGGGAATAACCAAAAGTCAAAGGGAGCAAGGTCTGGACTGTAGGGAGGATGAGGAACAGTTTTGGGGCCCATCTCTGTTAACACAAATTTTTATTGCAGAGTGAGCTTCCAAATTGACTGCATTCTGCAAACTAGTATGAAAAACAGTTGTTCTGCAACTACTGTGAAAAGCAGTACTTAACAAGGTGTGCTCAAAAAGTTGTTACAGCCATCCAATCTGGAATAACAAAAACTGGCAGGTCAGCTTATTAGATTTATAGTAATGATATACTAAAATTACAATAATCTAGAACAGTTATAACTGCCTCTCCTAAGAAAATCTCAAAACTTCTGGAATTCCCCTATATATATATATATATATATATGATGATCGACTCTCCCGTTGAGATTCGACGTATGAGGGTCAAGCGGATCAGTTTCCAGGAAACCGACAGCCCGACACCGGCACATGAGATTTGATTATAGTGGTGAAGGTCTCGTGCAGGACCATCCACACTTTTTGGAGGGACAAATACAGGGACCTGGTGCACCGAATGCCACAAGGTTCCCAAACGACCCCCCGCAGGTTTTGAATTCAGAGTTGTCCTTCTCCTAGATCAGTTGCCATCCAAGGCTATAGAACCCAGTCTGTCCTGCTATTTTACCCATAGCTGGAGGGAGAAGAGGATTCATACCTTTCCCAAGGGTATTAGCACGTAAGTGAATGTAATGGATTCGACTAGAATTCGAACTCGGCTCTCCGATTCCTCAATCCAAGCCGATATCCATTACTCCACCGTGCTTCCATATATATATATATATATATATATATGGTAAAACTGTAACATAGCAGGATGCTCTGATGTTCTTCTATACTTGGTTGGAGGAAGAAAATGAGTGCAGGTGTTTGTAACCCTTCTCAAATATGAGTATATTATTTTTGTAGCCTTGTCATTTCTCAATACTGGGCTCCAAGTTGAGTGGGAAGTAAGAATTATGAAGTTTCAAGACCATCATAAAACCTACCAAATAACCACATAAAACTCAGATAATGAGGACAATCACTCTATCAAAGTATTTCCAAGATTTGAAATCCTGGAATCAATAGAAACCATCTTAATGAAAAAAAAAAAAAAGAAAAAGCTATCCCTTTTTATAATAGAAAAGTCATCTCTTCAAATTTCATCCTCGAAACTGTTTAAAAAAATGAAAAGTAGCATCTTGCTAATAGAATCCGCAAAAAGAAAACACTAAAAACTTATTGAAAATGAGTTTCATAACTTGAAAAGCTTATCCCTGAACTTATCCAAGTGTGTGGTGAAAAACTATGAACTGTCTATGTGTACTTTGAACAAAATAAAAATATGCCTGAATGGTCAAGGCATGATAGGGGTGAAGAGAAGAGACATTAAAGAAAGAAAACAAACTAATACTTACAAATAATAATGGTAATGGGTAATGGTGAGATTGGTCATTTCCTTATGAAAAAAACATTCCATATTCATTGACTGATCTTTAGTATTACTGTTGATTGGAATTTATAAAATCTTTCTCTTAAAACTTTTTTTTCAGGAAAAATCACACTTTCATGTATTGATGGGAGTTTCCTTCATAATATTTTTGTTTGAGTTACTGGGGAAAGTCACCATTTGGATTATTTCATTATTTTTTTCTACAAGTTAGATGCGTATCCAGTTTCATTGTTGCTGTTGTTGGATGTTATGTATTTTTTGTTATTTGATAATATTTTTTATGATTCCATAGTGTCAGTTTATAATATCTGATAAAGAATTAGTATACAGGATTCTTTAATAATTGATCTACAAAAACAGGTTGTATATATCTAATAGTTTAAATATTTCTGAATGCATTAAATACATGCATGTATGACATTTGATGAAGCTATTTAAAAATATGACTCTACTTCTTAGTACTTTGATTTTGTAGCATCTTACGGTATGGAACAAAGCCACCCCACAAACAGCCTATTCTATGTTCAATTTTCTATAGTACATTTGTTATAAATGATCCATACACCAATGTATTTCAAAGTGATTCATATTCATGAACTTTTATGATAGATTAAGTGTAAGCACTATCACTGCTTTCAGTCCAATTTGAGATCATAGTCTCTATTTTGAAAAGGTTTGCAGTAAGTCCTATTTTTGGGGGTACTTGGTAAAGAATGTTGATTTTTTTTTTTTTTTTTTTTTTTGTTCAAAATCATTTTTTTCCCAACTATGAATACCTATGTCACTTCTATAGTGTTCCCACTTGTCATCAGTACATAAAATAGCAATACATCTAACAATCAAAATTGAAAATTCTTTTTATGAATGCAGTATAAATAAAATTTATTCTATTTCTGTAAGAAAATTTTATTCTTGACTGCATTCATGAAAATAATTTTTAATAGTCATCCCAAGATCTAACTAACATGCATCTTGTCAACATGGAAATGCAAAGACAAGATGAATACCAGATTCTTTTGTTTTCAGCCTATTCTTGCAGTAATAGAGAAAAAAAAATATCAAAAATATAGAAAAACATACCCCATATCAGTTGAAAAACGATAGATACCAAAAGTATAGACATCATGAAGATCTATGCAAGAGTTACAGACAAAAAAATAGCAAACACACCAAACATAAATGTGGGCCTAAATGTGCAAACTGCAATGGAAAACACCCTACATATACACAAATGTGCAAAATTTTGGGAAAAGATAAGGAAATTAAGAAAATAAAATACATCCAGAACATTTCATTTCCAAAAGCTAGAAAAATAACACTAGTTTACAAATTAAGCATAAAAATAGGTGTTCTAACCGAATTTTTAGGTGCTGATTTCACATGTGAAATCTGATTGCACTCATCACCTAGTTTTTGAGATATACATGTATTTAGGGCTGTCAGATCTCCTATTGAGAACACTGTGTTTTTTTGGGGTTTTTTTTAAGCATTTCACCCCAAACAGGAGTGCCACTAGCATGCAAGTGGTTACAGAGAATGGAAGCAAAAGTAAAGAGGCTTGATAGAGGAAAGGATAAGGAGAAAGACTCTGAATTAGATCAAAGCATCTGAAGATGTTGATTGACATTGTATTTGAATAATTGAAGATTATAGCTATCAGGGAGGCAAGTAAGAGAAAGGGACTTCCACAGACAGAAAGTGTGAGTCATGAAGCTATTGGAGAAGAAGAAACAGCTACATTTAACCGTTTCCATAATGAAAGGATGGAACTGAGATGCCAACCTAGTAGCACACTTAAATTCATGCAATTTGGGAACCAGCGAAAGTAGCTCCTCAGAGCAGTTACCATGAAAGTATTTGTAGAAAAGATAGGGAAGCAACAGCACATCTGTGAGAAAATGACTGTAGACGAGATGCCAGATCAGGACCAATCACATTCCATATCTGTCTCTGGATTTTGTTGATGACATTGAGACGAACAGCTGGGGCTCCAGACCATATATGGCAACAGTATCCCATGCAAGAACAAATGGTTGATTTATAGATTTGAATGATGGACTCAGGCGAGATAAACTTTCTGGCACAACACATAGAACCAACTTTCCTTGCAGTAGATGAAGCTATTGATTCAATGTATTTGTTCCATCTCAGGTCAGTGGACAGTGTGAAACCAAGCAGGTGCAGAGAGGGACTCTCGTGAAGTTGAGCATCAGCCATTCTAATGGGAGGCAGAAAGGGTTCTCTGTGGTCGGTAAAAGAGAGCAGTTTTGTTTTTGAGGCATTAAAGTTTACCAGCCATTTCTTGCCACAGTCAACCACAGATTCGACGTCCTTTTTCGAGACCAATGCCAAGTTAGTTTTGTCAGCGATGCCAGATTTGCTATTGAGGCAGGTGTAAAATGTGGTGTTGTCTGCATAGGTACCTACTTGGGAACTGATGACATCTTGTAGATCATTAATGAAGATCAGAAACAGTGCAGGACCCGGGATAGAGCCTTGGGGAACACCTGCATTCGTGAGAAAGTAACTGAAGGAGAATCCGTTGTATTCTTTTTTAAAAAATCTGACAAACCCATGACCCTTTGGACTGTTTCATTCTGGCAGAATGAAATCTTCTTCAAATATGAATGCCCATTATGCATGGACATAACCATATAATATGATCAATGTTTATGTTGTTTTCCATATTTTGTGAGCTAATACATATCTCTACAATAGCTTCAGTCACTTCAAAACAGAGGATGTATCAACAAAGCAAATTCATTATGTTACATGTGTGATGATTTCATGGCAGTTGCACAACACTGAACAATTCTTCTCTACTGAGAACTGCTTACTTTCATTATTTTGACTGCAAAATTGGAGATCAGGGCAAGCCCTGGGCCCCTTACATCTGTTGTAAACCCTGTTAAAATGGGCTATTTGCATAGTTTCATGAAAAGAAAGCGGGCTTCAACTATGCTATCCCAATGGTCTGGAGAGAGCAATGAAGCCATGCAGATGATTATTTTTGTCTAACAAATACAAACTAGTTTTGATGCCTCTTCCAAAAAATCAAATATTCCAAACTTACTTCAGCTTTGAGACTTTTTCCCCACTCAGATGACTTCCTTGTCACTACATTCACAGCACATAAATATCTTATTCTTTCATATAAAAAATTGCCTTCAGAGAAAAATTCTGCTAAGTCGGTCTCTTCTGAAGATTATGTCCATGTTTATTCAGGAGCAAGTGGATCCCACTGGATCACTCAGGAAGACTTGAATTACCTTAACCATGATTTGTACCTATCTAACAGTCAGTGCTCCTGGCATCCCAGCTAAAACAGTGGAACCTGATCATGGCAAATGTAAGGATCCCCAGTTTCAGGAGATGAAACAAGGACTTTTCCTCATTTTTGACATGGAAAACAGGTTCTGCTACTGCAGAGATTCTTATGAATTAAGAGCATCAGAAGCATTTAAGTCAGTCTGTCATGGCTTCCTTGGGAATACATAGGTTCCAGAATAACAAGAGTGTATCAAAGTTGTTACAGACTTATGAGGATATGGGATACAGAATTTCATTCAAAATTCACTTTCTCCACTCTTACATTTAAA